>APFE030607794.1:22576-123801 GCA_000404065.3 Pinus taeda | reverse complement strand
GAGGTATCAAATATCGTGATATGCAAACTAGCATAGAGTAAAAAAATATTTGATCCGATCAAGAGTAAAAATGGATGTTGTAATTTAATGTATGTTAAACATTTTAGCTTGGTTAAAATAAAAATAAAATAAAAATCAACTATATTAATTTTTATAATTTACTAATAGTAATTTTTAAGCTCCAGGTTTATGATAACCCATGTATTCATGTGAGCATAGACTATTTAAAGGGGAAATTTTATCTTAGATCCATCTTAATTCTGGGTCTACCAAGTGCTGAGAGGGATAAATAGATTTCATCCCCCTAAGAGTGGTAGATGTGGAGTTAAGATGGATATAGGTTGGTTTTATGATAATGAAGATATTAAATAGACTTAGGAAATTATATTGTAAAAACATCTTAAGGTGAATGGTTAAAGCATAGACATTGGACAAGTATATTTGTATACTTCTATTTTAAAATGAAACAAATCCAGGGCTAAAAGGAATGGATTGATTGCACTAGTCATCCTTTTATAACTTTCCAACATTTGCTGGAGTAAACATATTGTAATTTGGGTAATTTTTCTAATTGCAAATGGGAACATACTTGTGTATTGACAGGGTGGTTACGAGGTCCCTAGAAGTGGAGTAAACAGATTGTAATTTGGGTAATTTTTCTAATTGCAAACAGGAACATACTTGTGTATTGGCAGGGTGGTTATGAGGTCCCTAGAATTGATGAATTTGAATTTTTCTTGGTTTTATATATAGTATTAGGTTTTTTCTCATGCTTTCTGTGAATGGCACCGGTGAATTTTATCTTACACCCACTAGGTTATCGATATGTAATTTCCGTAATTTTGATTTCAAAAGATATTTTAAAGAAATGCAATGATTTCATTTGTGTATTCAATAAACACAAGATTTTATAATTGAGTAAAATATTCGCCATGCCCGGTGAGAGATTCGCCAAAAAATTATATATGCATATCATATTATTGATAAAATCGCCTTCCATTTTTCCTATATACCATGGAGATTTGCCCATTTATTATACATGTAAATTTAGGGGGGGTTCTTAAAATTTTCCCTTATATTAATGATTATTGTCTCCTAGAATTGTAGAGGAATGGCAAGTATGCCAAAAATTAAGGCAATGAAAGTTATCATAACTTTAGAGAAACCTGATATCTTTATGCTCCAGGAGACAAAGGAAAATGAGAAGGAAATGGAAACAATATATAAGAAGCCAAAAATTATCAAGGAACCTCAATACCAATGACTAGAGCCTTAGGAGGAATATGCACTCTATAAAAAACTAAAAATTGGGAGCTCATACAACAACAAAAAAGAGCTGCATTGGATAAAAACAGAAATGGAAAAAAAAAAAACAAAAGATAAGTATTGCATTATAAATACTTATGCCCCAAACCATTACATGGACAAGGAAGTCTGTTGGTCCACCCTAACAATTCATCTTATGCAGGACCAAAATAAAGTCATAATCATAGGAGGAGATCTCAATTTGGTATTGAATGCAGAGGAAAAATCCCGGGGAAAATACAATGCTGAGCCTTATAGGGAAATGTTAGAATTTATTATTGAAGCATGCAAATTAACAGACATACCTCCTCGCAATGAAAAGTACACATGGAGCAACGAAAGAATTGGGAAAATAAAATCAAGGAAAGATTGGACAGATTCCTAATACAAGACAAAGTTTCCAATGAGTTCAGTGAGACAAAATCCAAAATCATCCAAAATATAGCATCAAATCACAAACCAGTGGATATCACCCTTGAGAAATTAGATAATCTTGTCCCAATTCCTTTCAGATTCAACTCCACATGGAACGACAGAGAAGAAGTCAAAAAAATAATAACTGGAGTGTGGATAACTCCAATTAATGGCTCTCCTAGCAATGTTTGAGAAACTAAACTAAAATTCCTGAGGTACGAGCTAAAAAATTGGGAAAGGATCAACAACACAGAAACACAAAAGATAAAGTTAGAAATAGCAGAACAAATAGACAAGATTCCAAATGGAAAAGGAGCAACAAGAGGAAATGTAGGAGAGCATATGGCAAGAAAAACAAGCATATTGGGAGACGTATAGACAAAACAGAAAGGAGGAAGAAGAGTGGTGGGTAAAATCATGAATTCTATGGCTCAAAGCAGGAGACAATAACACAATTTTCTTTCATAATACAACCAGGATAAAAAGAAACCAAAATCAAATAGACAACATAAAAGATAATCAAGGCAAAGTAGTCAGATGAAAAGAGGAAATAAAGAAGGAGGCTTACAGATACTATAAAAATCTATTATCATCCCCAACATCAATGAACGTGTATGAAGAATAACTCCAGCATATACCCAGGAAAGCGGAAACCAATGAGCTCACAAGAACAATTGAAGAAAAGGAAGTAGGAGATGTTGTTTGGGATTTGCATCCAGATAAGGCTCTTGGCCCATATGGGTTCCCTATTTCCTTCTATAAAAACAATTGGACCATTATTAAAAAAGATTTGATAAGAATGATAATAAATGATTTTCGGAAATTCATGATTGGAGGATTCACAAACTCTTCCTTCCTGGCTCTTGTTCCAAAAGTGTCAAATCCCAACTCCTTTAGTAGATTCAGGCCTATTTCTTTGTGTAACTCCTCCTACAAAATCATAACAAAAATCCTAGCAAACAGAATAAGAGTACTGCTTCCAGAAATAATATTAGAAAACCAAGGAGGATTTATCCCTAAAAGACAAATTTTGGACAAGATTCTAATAGTGAAGGAAGCTTTGCACTCTAGCCCAATGAAAAAGGAAAATGGAAATATTGTCAAGCTGGATATGGCTAACGCATTTTATAGGGTCAATCTGGGCTTCTCACGGTTGTCCTACAGAGATTTGGTTTCTCCAAAATTTCAATGCATTTAATAAAAGCTTGTATTGTGGGCCCTTGGATTGCTCCTTTGACCAATGGGAGACCAAGCGAATATTTTCAGAGCCCAAGGGGGCTACGTCAAGGTTGTCCTTTCTCTCCTTTCTTATACATTATAATGGCGAACTCTCTGAGCAGATGTCTTGAGAAGTGCATACAAGATAGGAATATCACAGGACTATAAATCTCTCTCGAAGTAAAAAGTATAAACCACTCCCTATTTGTAGATGACACTTTGATTATGGGAGGGGCCTCTTGCATAATGGCAAGAAGAATAAAAAAGTTTCTAAACAATTTTATGGAAGCCTACAAGGGGATTTTAAATAATTATAAATGCAGAATCTATGGATGGAATACTTCATCTCACACCCTACAAAAAATATCAGAAATTTTGGAAATTCCATTTCAAGAGAAGTGGAGCCACTTCCAATATCTTGGACTTCCGATCTCAAAATAAAATTTGAAGACCAGCATATGGAATAAGTACATTGAGAAAATTAAACAAAAAGTGCAAAACTGGGGCATGATTTGGCTCAATATGGTAGGAAGGGTGGTATTAAAAAGGCCCTACTCACAACCCTCCCAATCTATCTGTATGTTGCTATACTAGCCTCGGCAAGTATACAGAAACAAATCAAGCTTGTAATCAGGGGGTTCCTATGGAGAGACAAAGAAGCACAACCTTGTGAAATGGGATGAAGTAACTGAACCCTATGAGAAAGGTGGGTTGGCAATAAGACTACTAGGAATAATGAACTTGGCTCTAGGAGAAAAAATAACATGGAGGCTAATAACATGAGAGAGCAGCTGGTGGAAGCAAATCCTAGAAGCAAAATACATGAACCACAATAGAAACCTTGTATTGAGAAAAGGTTATCCAATCAGGCCCTGCTCCCAGGTTTGGAATCTTATCAAAAAAACTATTTTCGTCATTAAAGAAAATTCTTCTAAGATACCTGGTAATGGTAAATCCATAAAAATATGGAAGGATAGAATAATGGGAAATCAGCCCATAGCATGCCAAGAAAATCTACAGGATCTAAGAAGATGGATGAAAACAAAAGGAATCTCTACATTGGATGATATATCTCTTTGGAGAGAGGGAGAATGTGGGGATTGGAGGATCCCCATCCTCCCTCATGACCTTATCCCTAAGTGTAAGTCCCTATTCTCATATCTTAAGGGGGATGCTCCGCTAAGTATAGATTCAAAAGATTCCCTTCGTTGGGATCCTGATGGAGGAAATTTTTAAGTTAAATCGGGATATGCCACATTACATCAGCAAGAAAATCGAGAATGGGGATTCTAGAGGGCGGCATGGAAAATTGAAACTCTGCCAAAAATCCATGTATTCATGTGGACGCTGGTCAAAGGAAAAATACTGAACGCTGATAATCTTAAAAAGAAAGGATATGAAGGGCCATCACGCTGTGCTATGTGTCATGGAAGTGAAGAAAATATCCAACATCTTTTCTTGAAATGCCCCTTTGCCAGGGACTGCTGGGAAGGGCTTGTCAGTACCTTGGAGGTTAGCATCCAACATTTGCTATCTTATCATGAGCTTCTATCAACCTGGAGAAAAATATATCCTTATTCCTTAAAAAACAAAGAAATAGTAAAAATATATTGGTTGAGTTTGCCTTCATTTATGTGTTGGCAAATTTGGATAGCTAGAAATCAGAGGATCTTCAAAGACCGCACTCCAAATCTCATAATAGTCCTGGCCACAACTTGGAGCATGTCATCTGAGTTCATCAACTCTAAAGGAGTTAAAGCAATAGATGTCCAACATAAGAGTGAAACAGGAGGAGTTCAAAACATGGACAAAAAATTTAAATAGGTCCTACTTACTGTTTGATGGTGCTTCAAAGTTCAATCCAGGAAAGGCTGGAGTGGGAGGTGTCCTTTTTGACCCAAGAGGGAAACATACTATTACTTTTGAATGGGAATTAGGAGAACTATCCAATAACATAGCAGAAGCATATGGCCTCTTTTTAGGAGTGGAAATCCTAAGGAAATGAAGTATGAAGAATCCAGTCATAATGGGGGATTCTCCAATAATAATCCATTCGATGGTGGAAAGAAGAAGCCCCATTAACAAGGCCCTAAGAAAAATAAAAAAAAGAGTGGAAAAAACTTGTTGTTTCTAGGTGAAGTCACCTTCAAGCATATTCTTAGAGAAAATAATCGTACCATCGACATGTAAGTGAATCTGGCTGTCAACCATACTATGAGATAATCTAGAATTGACAATGCGATTGCTCAGAAATTGATTCCATAGGAACTCCCATCACAATGTGCAGAGAATAGCAATCAAAGAGTGAACTTCAAGTTGGGCAATAGTCACTTCGGCTCGAATGAGAATATATATGAAGATCAAGAAATCAAAGGAAATCCCCAAGAACAACCATGACAGTAAGTCTACGGCTAATAAGCGTCTGCCAACTTCTCAAGATTCCCGTGAAAGGCATATCTTCTCATCTAGGTGGAGGTAAGTTGTGATGCTATGTATTTTCTTCCTAGTTCGTCTTATCCCACCTATGCCATCTTCGTGCTCCCTCTCTTTCCTTAGTCTCAGTAGTAACCTTCTCTTTTCAAAAAGTAGTAGCAGTGCCACTTTGGGGACTGAGCTTATCTGCTCTTTTCTCTCCTTGCCTCATTACTTCGCGCAACTCTGGTGGGTATTCCCGTGCTCCTTTAGCCTTCGCGTTGCTCTATCCTTTGCGCATCTCTGGATGCATTTACAATATTTGTGCTTATGCGCAGCTCTGGTTCCCTCGCCACCGCGCGGATCTCGTTTCCCCTGCCTCCGTGCAGCTCCTGTAGCTCCTAGTTTCTTCTGCTTTCGCGCAACGCTTGCCGATTCTATTTTCGGAGCCTGTTCTCCCTTCCGGCCGCAGTGGGTCTTCGCGGGATTGTCTAGTGACTGCTTTCGTCTTTTCCCCTTGTCTCCAATATTTCCATCTCTGCTCTGTTGGACTGGTCGCCCTCTCCCCCCAGGAAATATGGATCGAAATACGCTTGCAAATGTACCAAAATGTGAAAATTGCGCAATTTGTCGAGCTAACAAATTCATGATTGAGGAGGTCTGAGAAACGGTCAAAGACTACAAATTTGAAGCAAAATCTGAGAATTCCTTCCTAAAGAGACAAATAGAAGAATATAGTAAAGAAATGACTACGCTAAAAGACAAATGCAGGCATTTGGAGGAAACAATCAATTATCTAAAGAGCTTACTTATTACTCAGATCGAAGAAAACTCTAATGTTCAGAGCAGCAAGAATTGGCCTCAGGAACCCTCAGTCAACAAAAAGTAATTGGAAACGCCTCACTCATTCCAGTATTGTTAAGTCTTTATGCTACTAGCTCTTTATGTTTTGTAGGTGTAAATTGTTGTTGAATGAGTATGTAAGTATTTATAAGGATAGTGCACTTTGTAATCTCAGAAACAAAAGGGGAGGAGCTTGGAAGAAACGGTTTTTTGGTCCTCTGTTTCTCTTTCAAGATACCCTCACCCATTTTGGCTTGTTGTAATGGGAGCTTGTCTCCCTCCCTTTCTCTTTTTGGAATAGAAAAACAGTAGCCGACTTTGTTAAAAAAAGTTGAAGATGAAAAACACTTTATCTTCCATGTTATATTCACGTTCAATTTAATTTCAAAATATTCATTGTAAGACTAATCTTTTCTTGACCTTTTAATTTAACCAAACTATGGTGATCTTGAAATGGTTCACTCACTTATTTTTAAACATAGAAATAAAATGCTAAAAAATTCCAATTAATCTCTTATATAAACGATAAAGATAGAAATTCTCAGTAGACATTATTTTTTGATCATGATCTTATAATTATCTTTAAAATTCCATTTTCACTTTATAATTATAGATAATTTTTAACTCAAAATATAAATTATTTTTATTTTTAATTATGATTTATATATATATATTTATATATATATATATATATATATATAATATAACTAACTTTAAACATAAAGTTTGTTTTTTAATATTTTATTTTTAAATAATTAATTTTAAAATTTTTGAAATTGATTTTTTAATTATAAATTTATAAATTTATTATTATTATTATTGAATGTATATGAGAATTTATTGCAAAACTTTTTTGATAAAAAAAATTGATAATAAAGGTTTATGAGAAATATCAAGTACAATGTAATAAGTTAATCATTGCCCACTGTTTTTTCATCTTATCCATGAATATTATTTAAAATTTAATCATTGGTGCACTGTTTTTCATCTTATCCATTGAATATCATTTTATTGTTATCCAATAGATAAGAGAAAAAACAATAAACCAATAATTAACTCACGAAATTCTGCTTAATGAATTAATCATTGACACCCTGTTTTTTCATCTTATCTATTAGATATCATTTTAATCTTATCCGATAAATAAAAGAGAAAAATAGTAAACCAATAATTAACTCACTAAATACAACTTAATATTTAAATTTTCTTATCCCTGTATTGATAAAATGTAGTAAATATTAAATTTACTGATAAAATGTAGTAAATATTAAATTTACTATATAACCTTGCAAAGATGTCTTTGCAAGAGAAGGAAATATCTTATTCCAGAGGTCACCTTTCTTGTATCATACCTATACTATACACGGAAACTAAGAAGGTAATCCACACATTAAGTGGAGTATGTTATGGCTTGTATCATGTTAAAGTCTTCGGGGAAAGACGAGTCACAGTGAATGCCAAAAAATGGCCTCTGTAACTGTCACAGGCAAAACCACTCTCAAATACATAACTACCACCCACTACTCAATAGAAGTTTTAGATCCAACCTGGAAAAAATCGGAGGTGTGTGAGTATAATTATGTCATTTTTTAAATTTATTGTTTAAAATTAAATGTTTTTATTTTTCAGATAGATAGTTTTAAAGATTGACAAATGAATGAATGAATGATTTTAATGATGTAGATGAGGCTCAACAACCTAAAAAATTAAGATAATAATTTTAATTCATAGGTTTTTTTTCTACAAAATGTCATTCTGTCTTCATCACACCTCTATCAAAGAAAATGCAAGTTCTCTCTTCCCAAACTAAGTTCTTTGGGAATTTTCCATGTACCTAATGTAAAACATACAAGTCTCACATATAGGTTGATGTGACGCTGTCCTCAACAGTGCCACTAGTACCCTTGCTTTTCTTTTAATAGTTGCCCCTAAATATGTTTTCTCACCATGGTTACAAGTAGGATTGAACTCTTTGATGTAGTATGCTTTTTTACATCCATTGTGATTAGTCCATATGGCAGTCCTAAAAGTTCCCATCACAATTTTTTTTTTTTTTTAGTTGGTGCTAGGACATTCATGCACCTTGATATCCCACTTACTCAACCACTTTTTGTTTTGCTTCATCCAAGTTTTCTTCTTACGATCTAATTCCTCTTCCATAGCTTCTTGGATCAACAATGGTTATCCATGCTTTTAGCCTTCTCTAAATAACTTATTAACTTGGTTATCATTGTTGCCTCCAATGAGAAAGTACCTATTTCAACCATAAGGATTTTGTACGGGACTGTGGCTTTAATTTTGAGATTGCTAGTAATTAGTTGTTTTTGTATTCTTTCTAATTGTCTCGAGCTACAAGTTGACATCTACTTCCCCATGCCTCACAACCAGTGTAGCCAACAAACCAAAAAGAGTTTTCTTGGTTTTCTGATCCCATGGTTCAGCGTTTCTGCACCTATTTTGGAGTAAGTATGAGACTCTCCATCCTCCCTAAATTCTTTTCGCCCTACAAGTCTCCTAACTGAATTTTATGGTGGAAGTCAATCCCAAGATATTTTGTATTATTTCACTATCCCTCGAAGGCTACCTTCAAAAAGAAAAGTGCTTAGTTTGTCTTTTCTACTTAAAGAGAAAATCATGATTTTGGTCATTCACTTGCATCCAACCTCTAAGGCCTTAAAGTGTTATATTAATCTATGAGTTATTTTTGAGATTAGAATAAGATCATTTGCATATAGAAGCAACTTTACCACATAGGTTGCTAGATGAATCCCTTCTCCAGTTGCTTTGCTTACCACCAGACAAAAGTGTTATAGGGCTTTTAAGTGTTATATTAATCCATGCATTATTTTTGAGATTAGAATAAGATCATTTGCGTATAGAAGCAACTTTACCACATAGGTTGTTAGATGAATCCCTTCTTCATTTTCTTTGCTTAATCAAACTTCCAGCTTATCAATGTATAAACCCAAGACAGGCAAATAAACAGATCCAAAAGAAAATCACTATTAGTTAAAAGAACAAGTATTATTGCAGTAGATTCCAGAAATATCCCAGAATCTAACCGTCAGTACAGGTCAATTGTTTGACTCTTTTACCAAAAAATTCCTCAACTATTCCTAAAATATGTGATCCAATACTAGGATCACCTATTTAATGATACAGGCATATCCGGTTTCGAAAACGCTTGCAGAGCGAGCAACACTGCAATATGGCAACAAGCAAGGGTTGGATGTGGTTACGATCAACCCTGTGGTGGTGGCCGGGTCTGCTATTAACCCCAACGCTCCACAGACGGTCGAGGTGGTCCTTTCCCTCCTCAATGGCACTCCCCGAGACATAGAAGCTTTCAAAGTTATTCAGATGGTCTACGGCTTCACTTCATTGGTCCATGTGGACGACGTCTACAGCGCCCAGATTTTCTTGATTGCGGAACAAGTATTATTGCAGTAGATTCCAGGAATACTTCAGAATCTAACATCCAAGACACGTCAATTGTTTCACTTTTAAAAAAAATTTCTCAAATATTCCCAAAATCTGAAATCTACATAAGTTCCACCACTACTAAGATTATCTGCATATCCAGTTTCGAAAACGCGAGCAGCACTGCAATATGGCAACCACTACTAAGATTATCTGCATATCCAGTTTCGGAAACGCGAGCAGCACTGCAATATGGCAACGAACAGGGGTTGGATGTGGTTACGATCAACCCTGTGGTGGTTGCTGGGTCTGCTATTAACCCCAACATTCCACAGACGATCGAGGTGGTCCTTTCCCTCCTCACTGGCACTCCCCGAGAAATAGAGGCTTTCAAAGTTATTCAAATGGTCTACGGCTTCGCTTCGTTGGTCCATGTGGACGAAGTCTGTAGCGCCCAGATTTTCTTGATTGCAGAACAAGTATTATTGCAGTAGATTCCAGGAATATCTCAGAATATAACCGTCAGGATAAGAATATCTCAGAATCTAACCGTCAGGATAGGTCTTGTTTCATTCTTTTTTGACAAAACAAATTCTCAAATATTCCCAAAATCTGCAATCCACATAAATTCCACCACCATCTGCATATCCAGTTTCGAAAACGCTTGCAGAGCGAGCATCACTGCAATATGGCCAACGAACAGGGTTGGATGTGGTTACGATCAACCCTGTGCTGGTTGCCGGGTCTGCTATTAACCCCAACGTTCCACAGACGGTCGAGGTGGTCCTTTCCCTCCTCAGTGGCACTCCCCGAGACATAGAGGCTTTCAAAGTTATTCAGATAGTGTACGGCTTCGCTTCGTTGGTCCATGTGGATGACGTCTGCAGTGCGCAGAGGGGTTGTCCATCAAGAAAATCTGGGCGCTGCAGACATCGTCCACATGGACCAACGAAGCGAAGCCGTAGACCATCTGAATAACTTTGAAAGCCTTTATGTCTCGGGGAGTTCCAGTGAAGAGGGAAAGCACCACCTCGATCGTCTATGGAATGTTGGGGTTAATAGCAGACCTGGCAACCATCGCAGGGTTGATCGTAACCACATCTAACCCTAGTTCGTTGCCATATTGCAGTGCTGCTTGCTCTGCAAGCATTTTCGAAACCGGATATGCAGATAATCTTAGTAGTGGTGGAACTTATGTGGATTGCAGATTTTGGAAATATTTGAGAAATTTTTTTGTCAAAGAGGAGTGAAACAATTGACCTGTCTTGACTGTTAGATTCTGGTATATTCCTGGAATCTACTGCAATAATACTTGTTCTTTTAACTAATAGTGATTTTTTTCTTGGATTTACTTATTTATCCATCTTGGGTTTATATATTGATAAACTGGAAATTTGATTAAGCAAACCAAATAGAGAAGGGATCCATCTAATGACCTATGTGGTAAGTTGCTTCTATACGCAAATGATCTTATTCTAATCTCAAAAATAACGCATGGATTAATATAACACTTAAAAGCCTTATAACACTTTTGTCAAGGGGTAAGCAAAGCAAATGGAGAAGGGATTCATCTAGCAACCTATGTGGTAAAGTTGCTTCTATACACAAATGATCTTATTCTAATCTCAAAAATAACCCATGGATTAATATAACACTTAAAGGCCTTAGAGTTTGGATGCAAGTGAATAACCAAAATCATGATTTTCTCTTTAAGTAGAAAAGACAAAGAAAACACTTTTATTTTTGAAGGTAGCTCTCAAGGGATAGCGAAATAATACAAATATTTTGGGATTGACTTCCACCATAAAATTCAGTGGGGAGACTTGTAGGGAAAAAAGAATTCAGGGAGGATGCAGAGTCTCATACTTACTCCAAAATAGGTGCAGAAATGCTGAACCTTACGATCAGAAAACCAAGAAAACTCTTTTTGGTTTGTTGGTTACGCCAGTTGTGAGGCATGGGGAAGTAGATGTCAACTTGTAGTTGGAGACAGTTAGAAAGAATACAAAAACAACTAATTACTAGCAATCTCAAAATTAAAGCCACAGTCCCATATGAAATCCTTATGGCTGAAACAGGTACTTTCTCATTGGAGGCAACAAATATAACCAAGTTAATAAGTGATTTAAAGAAGGCTAAAAGCATGGATAACCATCATTGATCCAAGAAGCTATGGAAGAGGAATTAGATTGTAAGAAGAAAATTTAGATGAAGCAAAACAAAAAGTGGTTGAGTAAGTGGGCTATCAAGGTGCATGAATGTCCTAGCACCAATGAAGAAATAAAAAAAAAAAAAAAAAATTGTGATGGAAAATTTTAGGACTGCCATATGGACTAATCACAATAGATGTAAAAAGCATACTACATCAAAGATTTCAACCCAACTTGTAACCATGGGGAGAAAAAATATTTAGGGGAAGCTATTAAAGGAAAAGCAAGGGTGCTAGTGGCACAGTTGAGGACAATGTCACATCACCCTAGATGTGAGACTGGTAGGTTTTACATTAAGTAGGTGGAAGATTCCCAAAGATCACCCTAGATGTGAGACTTGAGGACAATGTCACATCACCCTAGATGTGAGACTGGTAGGTTTTACATTAAGTAGGTGGAAGATTCCCAAAGATCACCCTAGATGTGAGACTGGTAGGTTTTACATTAGGTAGGTGGAAGATTCCCAAAGAAGTTTGGGAAGACAGAACTTGCATTTTCTGTGATAGAGGTAAGGTTGGGAAGACAGAACTTGCATTTTCTGTGATAGAGGTGTGGTGGAGACGGAATGACATTTTGTCATGGAGTGTGCAGTTTATGAAGATATCCTAAAGATTGACAACATGCACCATCTATCTGTGAAAAATAAGCTTTCAATCAAGACTCATAAATAAATGAGTTAAAATTATTATTCTCTTAATTTTTCAAGTTGTTGAGCCTCATCTACGCCATTAAAATCATTCATTCATTCGTTCATTTCTCAATCTTTGAAACCCTCTATCTAAAAAATAAAAACATTTAATTTTAAACAATAAATTTAAAAAATGACATAATTATACTCACAGGCCTCCCATTTTTTCCAGGTTGGTTCTAAAACTTCTATTGAGTAGTGGGTGGTAGTTATGTATTTGAAAGTGGTTTTTCCCGTGTGAGTCGCAGAGGCCATTTTTTCGCATTCACTGTGAATCGTCTTTCCCAGAAGACCTTAACATGATAGAAGCCATAACATACTCCACTTAATGTGTGGATTACAAGAAAGGTGATCTCTGGGATAAGATATTTCCTTCTCTTGCAAAGACATCTATGCAAGGTTATCTAGTAAATTTAATATTTACTACATTTTATCAATACAGGGATAAGAAAATTTTAATATTAAGTTGTATTTAGTAAGTTAATTATTGGTTCATTGTTTTTCTCTTTTATCTATTGGATAATAATAAAATGATATTCAATAGATAAGATGAAAATACAGTGTGTCAATGATTAATTTATTCAACAGAATTTTGTGAGTTAATTATTGGTTTATTGTTTTTCTCTCATACCTATTGGATAAGAATAAAATGATATTCAATAGATAAGATGAAAAAACAGTAAGTTAATGATTAACTTTAAAATGATATTCAATGGATAAAATGAAAAAACAATGGGCCAATGATTAACTTTAAAACAATATTTAATGGATAAGATGAAAAAATAGTGGCCAATGATTAACTTATTACATTGTACTTGATATTTCTCATAAACCTTTTTTTATCAATTTTTTATATCAAAATTTTTTTACAATAAATTCGCATATACATTCAATAATAATATTAATAAATTTTATAAATTTATAATTAAAAAAATCAATTTCAAAAAGCTTAAAATTAATTATTTAAAAGTAAAATATTAAAAAAAACTTTATATATATATTTATTATATATATTATATAATTATATATAATTAATCATAATAAAAATAAAAATATTTATATTTATCGTTAAAAATGATTTATAATTATAAAGTGAAATTGGAACTTTAAAGATAATTATAAGATGATGACCGAAAAAGAATGTCTACTAAGAATTTTTATCTTTATCATTTATATAAAAGATTAATTGGAATTTTTTAACATTTTATTTCTATGTTTAAAAATAAGTGAGTGAAGCCTTTCGAGATCACCATAGTTTGGTTAACTTAAAAGGTCAAGAAAATATTAGTCTTACAATGAATATTTTGAAATTAAATTGAACTTGAGTATAACATGGAAGATAAAGTGTTTTTCATCTTCAACTTTTTTTATAACAAAGTCGGCCACTGTTTTTCTATTCGAAAAAGAGAAAGGGAGGGAGACAAGCTCCCATTACAACAAGCCAAAATGGGTGAGGGCAGCCTAAAAGAGAAACAAATGACCAACAAACCTTTTCTTTCAAGTTCCTACCCTTTTGTTTTTGAGATTACAAAATGCACTATCCTTATAAATACTTACATACAGCCTTCTTGATGATTCTCTAGTGAGATTATTGAATTAGTAACTAGATATGTATTTATAACCTACAAGTACTATGTAGACAAAGTGTTTGTATAAATGAGTAATTGGGATCTCTAACTTCATGGGTCATAACTTGGGGATATAATCTCTGTTTGACTATCATAATACCTCATTCTGAAGAGCTCCAAGAGGAAATCGAAAACACATGAGTAAATTGGCCTCACACTTTTCCTCTATCTCTCTCTCTGTTTTCCTTAAAAATGTTGTCTAGGCCCTCAAAATAACCTCAAAAGTTTAGAACCCAAAAAATGTCCAAAAAATGGAAAATTGTTCTAAATTTATGGAAATGAAACTGAAATGAAATAGTGTTCAATCAAATTATGCTGATAATATTGTAATCATGTGTCGATGGGTGTTTGCATTTAGTTTTGGACATGTGGACCTGATTTTCCATAAGTGCATCTTGGAAATCGGGTCTCTCACAGTAAATCCCATCTCATGTTTACATGGGTGAGCTTGTGGATTTGGGTAAATGTGGGAGGGTTGGTTACAGTGTCTGGAAAAAATATTAGAGTGTGACAATATTTATAGGATTTATCCTACCTTGATGTTGATGCAATTCTCGAAGAAGGGAATGTAGGGTTTACGAGTAGGAAAGGGAAAGTTAGAACTATAGTTGGGGACTCGGAAGAGGAAAAATTATAGGAAAAAGGAGGGGGAGAGGAAATGCCAAACCCCATATCCAAACTATTTAAAGAGTTTATTAAATTGGTTACATAATGAGGAGGAGGGGAGATACCCAGGGGGTGATGACAAAAGATGTTGGAGTGCCATCCAATTCACTTCTACATTAAAGGAAATTTCAGTCTAAAAGTCCCCATGAATATTTCATGTAATAATATGTAATAATATCTAAATCAATAAAAATCTTTTAAATTTTAAAAGAGGTACATGTAAATATTTTAGAGGGAAAAGAAGAAAAACTAATTTTTTGAATTGAAGTTTTGGCTTATCTCCTCATAAGGTCTACTCAAATTTAAATTGTAAACAGTTGTTGGATGACAAAATAAATTTGTATCTAAAAAGTACCCATTATGCATACTTTTGAGAAGACCCACATTGATAAAAATTGAATATACATTAAACAAACATGCTGAACACATTTTTTTTAATGTATCCTCAATTTTTATCAATGTGGTTCTTCTCAAAATTATGCATACTAGTTACTCATTGGATACAAAATTTAATTCAGTATACAATGAGTGTCTACGTTTCCAATTACTTTTTGTTGACTGAGGGCTCTTGAGGCCAATTCTTGCTACTCTGAACCTTAGAGTTTTCTTCGATCTGAGTAATAAGTAAGCTCTCTAGATAATTGATTGTTTCCTCCAAATGCCTACATTTGTGTTTTAGTGCAGTCATTTTTTTCCTATGTTCTTCTATTTGTCTCTTTAGGTAGGAATTCTCAAATTTTGCTTTGTTAGCTCAGACCTCCTCAATCATGAATTTGTTAGCTCGACAAATTGCACAATTTTCGCATTTTGGTACATTTGCGAGCGGATTTCGATCCATATTTCTTGGGGGGAGAGGGCGACCAGTCCAACATAGCAGAGATGGAAATATTGGAGACAAGGAGAAGAGATGAAAGTAGTCACTAGACAGTCCCGCGAAGACCCACCACTGCCGGAAGGGAGAACGGGCTCCGTAAATAGAATCGGCGAGCGTTGCACAAAAGCAGAAGAAACTAGGAGTTGCACGGAGGTAGGGGAAACAAGATCTGCGTGGTGGCGGGGGCACCAGAGCTGCGCGTAGGAAAAAATATTGTAAATGCATCTAGAGCTGCGCAAAGGATAGAGCAACGCAAAGGCTAAAGGAGCAGGGGAATACCCACTAAAGTTGCGCGAAGTAATGAGGTGAGGAGAGAAAAGAGCAGATAAGCTCAGTGCCCAAAGTGGCACTCCTACTACTTTTTGAAAAGAGAAGGTTACTACTGAGACTAAGGGGAAAGAGAGGGAGCACAAAGATGGCACAGGTGGGATAAGACGAACTAGGGAGAAAATATATAGCATCACAACTTGCCTCCACCTAGATGAGAAGATATGCATTTCACGGGAATCTTGAGAAGTTGGCAGACGCTTATTAGCCGTAGACTTACTGTCACAACTATTCTTGGGGATTTCCTTTGATTTCTTGATCTTCAGATATTAGCTCATTCGAGCTGAAGTGACCATTGCCCAGCTTGAAGTTCCCTCTTTGATTGCTATTCTCTGCACATTGTGATGGGAGTTCCTATGGAATCGATTTCTGAGAAATCACATTGTCAATTCTAGATTCTCCCATAGGATGGTTGACAGCCATATTCACCTACATGTCGGTGGTACGATTATTTTCTCTAAGAATATGCTTGAAGGTGACTTCACCTAGAAACAACAATTTTTTTTCCACCCTTTTTTTTATTTGTCTCAGGGCCTTATTCTTGGGGCTTCTTCTTTTCACCATCAAATGGATTATTATTGGAGAATCCCCCATTATGACCAGATTCTTCATACTTCACTGCCTTAGGATTTCCATTCCTAAAAAAGGCCATATGATTCTGCTCTGTTATTGGATAGTTCTCCTAGTTCCCATTCAAAAGTAATAGTATTTTTCCCTCCTGGGTCAAAAAAGACACCTCCCACTCCATCCTTTCCTGGATTGAACTTTGAAGCACCATCAAACAGTAAGCATGGCCTATTTAAATTTTTTGTCCATGTTTTGAACTCCTCTTGTTTCATTCTTATTTTCCAGTTATGCATCTTCTTAGGAGATTTGCTGATGTGTATTTTTTGTTGCTTGCTCATTGCGAATTCAGCCCAAATTCTTTCCTCATGTTGCAGATGTTTGACATCTATTGCTTTAACTCCTTTAGAGTTGATGAACTTAGATGACATGCTCCAAGTTGTGGCCAGGACTGTTATGAGATTTGGAGTGCGGTCTTTAAAGATCCTCTGATTTCTAGCTATCGAAATCTGCCAACACATAAATGAAGGCAAACTCAACCAATATATTTTTACTATTTCTTTGTTTTTCAAGAATAAGGATATATTTTTCCCCAGGTTGATAGAAGCTCATGATAAGGTAGCAAATGTTGGATGCTAACCTCCAAGGTACTGACAAGCCCTTCCCAGCAGTCCCTGGAAAAGGGGCATTTCACGAAAAGATGTTGATATTTTCTTCACTTCCATGACACATAGCACAACGCGATGGCCCTTCATATCCTTTCTTTTTAAGATTATCAGTGTTCAATATTTTTCCTTTGACCAACGTCCACATGAATACATGGATTTTTGGCAGAGTTTCAATTTTCCATGCCGCCCTCTAGAAGCCCCATTCTCGATTTTCTTGCTGATGTAATGTGGCATATCGTGATTTGACTTAAAAATTCCCTCCATGAGGATCCCAATGAAGGGAATCTTTTGAATCTATACTTAGCAAAGCATCCCCCTTAAGATATGAGATTAGGGACTTCCACTGAGGGATAAGGTCATGAGGGAGGATGGGGATCCTCCAATCCCCGCATTCTCCCTCTCTCCAAAGAGATATATCATCCAGTGTAGAGATTCCTTTTGTTTTCATCCATCTTCTTAAATCCTGTAGATTTTCTTGGCAGGCTATGGGCTGATTTCCCATTATTCTATCCTTCCATATTTTTATGGATTTACCATTACCAGGTACCTTAGAAGAATTTTCTTTAATGATGAAAATAGTTTTTTTGATAAGATTCCATACTTGGGAGCAGAGCCTAATTGGATAACCTTTTCTCAATACGAGGTTTCTATCATGGTTCATGTATTTTTCTTCTAGGATTTGCTTCCACCAGTTGCTCTCTCCTATTATTAGCCTCCATGTTATTTTTTCTCCTAGAGCCAAGTTCATTATTCCTGGTAGTCTTATTGCCAACCCACCTTTCTCATAGGGTTGAGTTACTTAATCCCATTTCACAAGGTTGTGCTTCTTTGTCTCCATTTTACCTCCTTGCCATAGGAACCCCCTGATTACAAGCTCGATTTGTTTGTGTATACTTTCCAGGGCTAGAATAGCAACATACTGATAGATTTCGAGGGTTGTGAGTAGGGCCTTTATTAATACCACCCTTCCTGCCATATTGAGCCAAATCATGCCCCAATTCTGCACTTTTTGTTTAATTTTCTCAATGTACTTATTCCATATGCCGATCTTCAAATTTTATTTTGAGATTGGAAGTCCAAGATATTGGAAGTGGCTCCACTTCTCTTGAAATGGAATTTCCAAAATTTCTGATATTTTTTGGAGGGTGTGAGATGAAGTATTCCATCCATAGATTCTGCATTTCTGATTATTTAAAAGCCCCTTGGAGGCTTCCATAAAACTGTTTAGAACCTTTTTTATTCTTGTTGCCATTATGTAGGAGGCCCCTCCCATAATCAAAGTGTCATCTGCAAATAGGGAGTGGTTTATACTTTTTACTTCGGGAGAGATTTATAGTCCTGTGATATTCCTATCTTGTTTGCACTTCTCAAGACATTTTCTCAGGGAGTCTGCCATTATAATGTATAATAAAGGAGAGAGAGGACAACCTTGACATAGCCCCCTTGAGCTCTGAAAATATTCACTTGGTCTCGCATTGACCAATGGAGCAATCCAAGGGCCCACAATAGAGTCTTTTATTATATCTATTTCCATTTTGGAGAAACCAAATCTCTATAGGATAGCCGCGAGAAAGCCCAGATTAACCCTATCAAATGCATTAGCCATATCCATCTTGACAATCATTCCTTTTTCTTTTTTCATTAGGCTAGAGTGAAAAACTTCCTTCACTATTAGAATGTTGTCCAAAATTTGCTTTTAGGGACAAATTCTCCTTGGTTTTCTAATATTATTTTTGGATTATTCTATTTGCCAAGATTTTTGTTATGATTTTGTAGGAGGAGTTATACAAAGAAATAGCCTTGAATCTACTAAAGGAGTTGGCATTTAACTCTTTTGGAACAAGAGCTAGGAAGGAAGAGTTTGTGAATCCTTCAATCTTGAGTTTCCAAAAAATATTTCTTATCATTCTTAACAAATCTTTTTTAATAATGGTCCAATTGTTTTTATAGAAGGAAATAGGGAACCCATATGGGCTAGGAACCTTATCTGGATGCAAATTCCAAACAACATCTGGTACTTCCTTTTCTTCAATTATTCTTGTGAGCTCATTGTTTTCTGCTTCACTGATTTTCCTAGGTATATGCTAGAGTTATTCTTCATACACATTATTTAATGTTGGGGATGATAATAGATTTTTATAGTATCTGTAAGCCTCCTTCTTTATTTCCTCTTGTCCTCTAACTACTTTTCCTTGATTATCTTTTATGTTGTCTATTTGATTTTGGTTTCTTCTTATCCTAGCCGTATTATGAAAGAAAATTGTGTTCTTGTGTCCTGCTTTGAGCCATAGACTTCATGATTTTATCCGCCACTCTTCTTCTTCCTTTCTATTTTTTCTATACATATCCCAATATGCTTGTTTGTCTTGCCATATTCTCTCCTGAGTTTCCTCTTGTCGCTCCTTTTCCATTTGGATTCTATCTATTTTTTCTGCTATTTCTAACTTTCTCTTTTGTGTTCCTATGTTGTTGTTCCTTTCCCAATGTTTTAGCTCGTGCCTCATGGATTTTAGTTTAGTTTCTGAAACATAGCGAGGAGAGCCATTAATTGGAGTTGTCCACACTTCAGTTATGATTTTTTTGACTTTTTCTTTGTGTTTCCATCTAGAGCTGAATCTGAAAGGAATTGGGACAATATTATCTAATTTTCCAAGGGTGATATCCACTGGTTAGTGATCTGATGCTATATTGTGGATGATTTTGGATTTTATCTCACTTAACTCATTGGAAACTTTGTCTTGTATTAGGAATCTGTCCAATCTTTCCTTGATTTTATTTTTCCCAATTCTTTTGTTGCTCCATGTGTACTTTCCATTGCTAGGAGGCATGTCCATTAATTTGCATGCTTCAATAATAGATTCTAACATTTCCCTATAAGGCTCAGCATTGTATTTTCCCTTGAATTTTTCCTCTGCATTGAATACCAAATTGAGATCTCCTCCTATGATTATGCCTCTATTTTGGTCCTGCATAAGATTATATTTTAGGGTGGACCAACAGACTTCCTTATCCCTGTAATGGTTTGGGGCATAAATATTTATAATGCAATACTTCTCTTTTGTTTTCTTTTTGTTTTTTGTTTGTTTTTTTTTTTTTTTTGTCGTTTCTGTTTTTATCCAATGCAGCTATTTTTTTTGTTGTATGAGCTCCCAATTTTCGGTTTTTTATAGAGTGCATATTCCTCCTGAGCCTCCGATCACTGGTATTGAGGTTCCTTGATGATTTTTAGTTTTTTATATCATTGTTTCCATTTCCTTCTCATTTGCCTTTGTCTCCTGGAGCATAAAGATATCAGGTTTCTCTAAAATTATGATATCTTTCATTGCCTTAATTTTTGGCATACTTCCCATTCCTCTACAATTCCAGGAGACTATAATCATTATCACTTGATGGTAAGGGTTGAGGGTCCTTTCACTCTATTAAGGTGGGTGATTTTCTCCTTATTTTTTTCCAGGAAAGTTTCCATAGGTTGTTGGGTACCCAGAGCCATTTCTTTTCCCGTGCTTCATCTCTTATTTCTCTGTTAGTTTTTTTGCCTCCCTTTTTAGGGTGGTCAAGAGAGGAGAGGAGCTCTTTGGATATGGTCCGAGTGATTATGCGATCGAAGGAGGAGGGGTGAGGGCTTTGGGAGGGGACAGGCGAGGAAGAGGAGGGACTAGAAGGGAAAGGAAGAAGGGGGAGGGGAAGGGAGGTCATGAATCCTAAGAGAGCCGAAGGGATTAGAGACCAATAGATCCGATAAGGGGGGAGGAATAAAAGATGGAGGGAGGGGAGTTGAGGGAGAGGGGGTGTATTGAGATGAAATAAGCCTGGAGGGAAGGATGAGGGGGAGGGGGGGGGAGGGATGAGGAAGGGGGTAAGGGAGCTGAAGATATAGAAATATTGGAAACATAAGAGGTTTTGAGTTTGGATGTTGACTTTGTCTTCTTGACTTGCTCCAATTTTGGTTCCTAGTTTTCTATATCTTCTGTTTCTTGATTTTAGTACATCTATTTGAAAAATGACCATATTCATGACATATCTTACATTTGAATGGTATTTGTTCATAGTCTAGCTATTGGCTGTGAACTCAGTTATCCACTTTGATCTTGACTACTTCTGGAAGTCCTTTCCCCAGATCTACTTCAACACATATTCTCGCGCAGGCATGCATGTTTTCTTTTGGATCACTTTTGTCAATATATTTCTCCACATCATTCCCTATTGCTTTAACAGATTCATCTCCTGAACAATGAAGAGGAAGATGAGGGATTCTCACGCATAACGGCACTGCATCTGGCACATCCACCCATGAGGGAGTCTTTCCCATCAGTTCATAACTTTTGTCATTTTTAGCTTCGAGCTCTCTCTCTATTCTCTCTCTTGCATACTCTTCGACACTTAGAGTTTTCTTGGATCACTCTTGGAGGAGTACGACATACTTGGGATTTGGAGCAAGAAGTCAAAGGAAAAGCAGGAAAACACGAGAGGACAACATGATCAACATCTATAGTGTGTTTTCCTTGCAGGTACCAAGTTGCACGTATAATTTCCTTGTTATTTTTAGCATTCATGGCACATGCATGTGGTTTTATGGTTATGATTTGTCATTCGCATGGAGGCTTTCCTAGGTTGACAGTGGTTTTTCCTAGCCTTTCCATTTCCTGTATAGTCATTGTATTGTGGGTTTTATCTTTGTTTTTTAGTTGGTGCTCATGTTCCTTATGGCTATGGGTTGAGTTAGTAGTTCCTGGAGACTTGGTTGGAAAATTTCTATAGAATTTCCATAATAGTTTGGATTGATTTATTACTCCTGGAATCCTTGGTTGGAAAAACACTCTGGTTCCCTTGGTGGGTTGAGTTACTAGTCCTGGAGCCTTGGTTGGACAAATGATATGGAAGTGTGACAGTAGTTGTGGGTTGAGTTACTAGTCCTAGAGCCAGGTTGGAGCAAATGCTATGGAGCCCATGATAGCTTGGGTAAAGACTGATCTGGTGATGGTTAGTGATGTCTGACCATGAGGTGGAACCACTAGATGAGGATTAAGGTTGTATGGCCTCTCGAAGCCTTGGTTTGGTTTTGGTTTATTTGTTTCATGACATCTGACATTCATTCTTCGAATATGGGGAGGGGGTGATTAGATGAAAGAGAGCTTTGTTTCAGCCCAATCTATGGTCGGGTGGTACGTGGAAGTCCCTAACTTGGTTGGATTTTGCATATGTTAATATGAGATATTTTCCTGTTTTATTTGACGGGTAAGTGTACTTGTTATTATGTGGTTTAATAGTTGTTCATTTGCAGTAGGATGGAAGCTTTATGTGGGAATCATACCCTGAATTATTCCAAGGGAAAGAATAAACATTGAGGACAATGTTTCACTGAGGGGGGAGATGTAACACCCCATGGTCATGTAAATAATTGTTCTTTACTTTTTATTGTGCAAGACTTGGTAATTTTGGATTAGGAAAAGGTTACTAAAAGAACCTTGAATATAAAATTTTATTTATTTATTTTTATCTTCTTTTAAAATTTATGATAGTTCTAAAAAAATTATGGGAGATGACCACAAAAGAGGAAATCTTCAGTTTACAGGTAGTTACTTTCTCTTGCTTCAAAGATTAAAAAAAAAAAAATCATATCAGTTGGAAAAAATCATGAGTGGCTAGAGAGAGGGAAGTGGGAGGCAACAAAGGAAAATAAAAACCTTCGATGGGACATTGTCAAGGTGAGCAGGTAAATTGTTGAAGGGTTTTCTTGAGCTGGTCACAAACCAATGGAAGCCATGTAATAAATTTATGGATTGGACTGGAGGTCTTGAGGTCCCAGAATAGCTATTGTCTTGAACTTCTCTGGAAACTAAAGAAGCTCGGGGGAGAACTGGATGTAATCGTTAGTCTAACAGGTTGGGTGGAAAAGGAGTCCTTTCCTGGTACCATTTCTTTGATTGTTATATCTAAGATATATAAGTATTGTTAATTGATCCAAACCTGTTATGGTCGTTTAATTTTTTTTGTTTTCTCGAAAGTTGGAAAAGAAGTTTATTTTTATTTTGAAATGTGGAAAAAGGAATCTTACTATGAAACAAATACCTGGATGTTTGTGTTCTGAAATGTCGTAAAACGAAATCTTACTGCTTCTTAAGGATGGAAAGAGAAATTCTACTATTGAAACGAAAAGTTTTATTGCACATAAAATATTAAGAGTAATGATTCTTTTCTTTTGTAGCTAAGCATGAGAATAAAGATCTTTATAAATATGTAAATATTTCTTATAATAGAATTACCAGTATAATCAATAAAAAATGGAAGGGTTAACAACAGAAGTGGCCCTGTGTTTCAAACCCTTAAATTATAACTCATGTTATTCAACAGAATTTAACAAGAAATGGATAGGATGACATAACCCTGTGTGTGTGTAAACCTAGGCCTGACAAGAATGTGATAAGAATACAGTTCCCGGTTAGGGATTTTGGTTAAATGTCTAAACCTTAAGGGACTCCATCTAACCCTGGCAGAACATATTCGAGGAATTAGGTCGAGAGGTGCTCGAAGCCCGATAAAATCTACAGATTGCACCGTGTGGGCAGAGAGCGAACCCCAACTGTAGGATTCACTTTTATATCAAGTACACTAGGTACTAATTTAAAAAAATATTGAATGTTGATGTAAAACTTAACAAGAAATAACCATCTATAAAATCATACAACAAAGGCATACTACTAAATTCATTTATGTAAACCAAATGCTCTTGGAGTGAAACACAAAGCAAACCAAAAGAAAAATTGTAACTATTTCCATTTTCCCACGGCTGGTAAGAAAGGGATGAGCTCGACAACAATCGACACAACCAATAAATATATATAAAAATTTAATTCCATGAAAGATAAGTGTATATGGAGAACCGTGAAGAGATGATTATAAATAACGAAAAACTCAAATGTTTCTATACAAAAGATATATTAACTGAGTCAAAAAAATCCTTAATCCATAACATATAAATAGTATGAACGTTTCAGTAAGCCGCCTACATTGGCTTCGTGGAAATATTCATACAAACAAAATAATTCGTAAACAACTCAAAACCCTTAATTGGGTAACCAGAACTACTACAAAAAAATTGAACTCTCTTGTTTAGGGCTAGAAATAAATAGAGGAAAACCCTCGAATAAAGTAGGATTTACGAAAAATTGGGAGAGAGGAGAGCCAAAATAAGTCCAATAGTAGTTGAGGAGGAAAAAAATTATGAGGATTCATGAGGGTAACAAACTCCAACTTGTATAGTTGTTAAGCTTAGCGATTATGGGTGCCTTAGGTGGTTTTTGATGGGATTGAATCCATTTCCACCATAAAAAATAAGATTCAAACAGTTATGCTACTAAAATTTTTGACAAAAAAAGGCATTTTTTACCATCTAGCAAATTTGTGCTCTTGATAGACAAATCATTAAATCATTAAAAACTAAGTATATAGTTAATTATCTCTGCTTAAAAACTAAGTATGTAGTTAATTATCTCTCGCTACGCACTGAGTAGCCCTTTCCAACGGGTGTAACCTAATAGTGAGAAAAAAAATCAAAAGAGCGCTAGACACAACACCTCCAACCATAGGGAAAAACAACCCATTTACATTGTAGATTTGGATTTTTATATTCAATGTGAACGTTCCTTCTAGATACGTTGGAAATTTGTACTTTATGAATAAAAAAAAGTAGGAATATAGGACTTGATAATCCACTGGAGTTGATTGGATCAACTTTGGGTGTATGTAACATTACTATGTGGATGTATTGGGTCGACTTATTTAACAGTTATGGGATGTGGTGCCATATTTTGAGGTAATGGGTTAACACTCAAATCTATATAGATGAGAGGTTTTGTTGAAAATGAAGAGCTATAAGGTACCTAGGTTGAAACCAAAGAGCCGAATCAACTAGATTCCAGATCATAGTTGATCATCCGAATTACAAGCGTCTCATGTGGGCCTCGCGACAAGTTATCACAAGAGGCAGATTTTGGAACTGGTCAAAATCCAGGTCAATGGTAAACCTTTTTTCAATATGAAAAAAAGTTGTATATTAGATAATAAAAGCTAATGGAACATATACATCAAGTACCCTCCAGAATAAAAACATCATCATTCCAGTTTACCAGATTGCCAAAAATAGTCAATCCCATCAACTTGCCGCATAACTAGATATAATCATGCTTACTTAAGAAATGAAATCTTAAGCAATATGATCCATAGAATAGCATGTTCCCTCTAAATCGACATCAGCAACTATCAAAAAACTGAAAAGTATAGCATCCATATACACAGTTCCAAAACCATATCTACACATACAAGTATGATAATAACAGTTTTACCAAAAAGAAAAATAGAAAAAAAAGTCGTTGATGTGAGAACTTATCCCGGGAATGTGAAATCCACAGAGTGAGATTGTTGCGCCTCCATATAGATGTCCATATGTACTTTACCCATTTCACCAAGAAGTCCCTTCTTTGAGAGCAAGTCCATAGTCTAATTGTATTATCTTCCTATGTAATTAATAGAAGGACATGCTATCCGTGTCCAGAGGAAATCAATTCTCCTTAACCACTCCAAAATGGAGGGTTAATTAATGTTGGCATTTCCCTTAACATGATCCACAATAATCTTGGAGTCACCATACGTATGGATCTCTGAGATATTTAAAAAAGTTATAAGCCAAATAATACCCCATAGTGCCATTGGGTCAACCTTGTTGTTGGTGCCTGAACCTACATTCCAATATGCCCTGTACTATGAATCAAGTGACATAAACAACCATATGCTACAACCACAAATTTGATTTTGTGATGCCCCGTCAAAAAAAGTGATCGGATATACCATAGGTGGGGCAACACTCTTTTTCAGCTTCATATGTTTTTGGAGAGTATCCTTCACAAGATAAAGTGCCATTAATAAGATGTTCTTATCATATATAACTCCAAAATATTCAAAACAGTCCTCAAATATACGTTTGTTCCTCCACTTCCATATAGACCATAATACAAAGAGAGGAATGATCCTCCAGGCCAATTTTTGCTTGAGCCACCATCTCAAACAATTTGTAACATTTTGAAATTGAAAGTGAGGAAAGCCAAAATAAGCAACAAGTTTAATCCATACCTTAGAAACATAATGACATGTCAGAAATAGATGAGCATTGTTTTCCTCCTCCTCCTTGCAAATAACACATATGCTAGGACCTTGCCATGTTAGAATCTTGTTATTGAAAACAAGCCATGTAAAGAAAATGACTTTACATGGGATATGACATTTCCATAAATCAAATAAAATCAAATCCGCCACATATCCACCTTCTACCTCACACAGTTTATCATATGTTTCTGCTACCACAACGTTAGCAGATTTCATTTTCTCGGACCATATAAGCCTGTCATAATGGACCTCCCTACAAATCCCAAGTGCTTTTAAACTAGCAATAATGAACCACCATTCATCCACCATATGGCCAGTCAGCCCCAACTGTAATGGAGAGTTCCATATAGGAAAGTGATCACACCATGTTCGAATCAATTGATTCCAGAACATATAACCCTTTCGAAAAAGTACCAGATGCAATGTAAAAGAGATGTGACATCACCCACTTTCTCCATAAATCTGATCAAGGTCAATAATCATGGAATGTCCAGATCCCATGTTCCACCTAAGTTGATTTAGGAAAAAAATTCCAAATTTTTGAAAGCTCCTTCATATTGCCGAGCCTCCTGAAGTGCCAATGGTATTTTTATGATACTAGAAAGTGAAACTTCTATTCTTCATATACATTTGTTGGATTACCCTACTCCATACTCCAGATCCCAAGACAGCCCGCTAAAGAGATTTTACCAATAATGCCTTGCCAAACAGTTTAAGGTTCATGATACCCCATCCCCCTTGCATCTTAGGGCAAGCAATGTGACTAAATTTAGTAAGATGATATTTGTGCTTTCGATTGCTACCAGCCCAAATGAAAATTTCCATAATTTGGTTTATACTGTTTATAGTAGCCATAGGGATATGATATAAGTGAGCCCAGTAAGTGCCCAATTGAGCCAGCACAAGGTCAATAGTAAACCTTACAATTATGATATTGATTATGGAGATTACTTTGACTATGGAGATGACTTGTACGTGAAAATTCTCAAAATAAATTTTTATAGTAAACCTTTCGGCTACGAAACCAATTCTACCTCTTCTGTAATGAGATTTTAATCAACATGGAAAATCTGTGTTATTATGGTACTTCACTAAGTTTCATTACAATGCAATGTGTTGATCTCAAACCTCATTAATTCTTCAAATGAATTAATACCCTTGTTATCAAATTTATAATCAGGTTATTGACTGATTATTTTGATATACTGCCTAAAATACAACACAAAGACGATTATGGTAGGGTTCGTAGGGTTCTATTTCTACAGAAACTAAAATAAGGTTCTTATATGTGAAAATAACTTTATAGATATGTTTTCTTAGAAATTGGGATTTTATAATTTTATTTTAATTATCAATAGTTAATAGATGGATGGTATGACTAAACCTTTACAGAATATTTTTAGTAATAATCAGGATAGAAGGTTGAGGGTTCAGACTTATCTCAAAGATAGGTATGCCATTTTTCTTTTCAAATTAATTTAAAAATGTTATAATTAGATTAAAATAAACTAAGCATAAATATTTTGATTGTCAAACCAGTTATGGTTTCTATCCATGTGATATTGAATATATTATAAAATTAAATTAAAATAAATGAGTTATGGTTTCTTGAACATGTTATATTGATAAACCATGGTATTGGTCCATGATATTATAGGAAAGCATATTTATGTGTTAAGAATTTCTATGGTAAAGTGAGAGTGGATGTGTATGATTAAGAATCTTGGTACATATTTTTTTAGTTGTATATAATTTAGTTAATTTTTATGTTTTTTTTTATTAATTTTGGTGATGTGAGAGGCATTATGAAATTTTAGTACTTCTATCATAAATTAAAACTTATAGATGTTTATCAATCATGTATATGGGTTGAAGAGATAATAGTTGTTAGATCATCATACAATGCATCCACATTGTTACTTTGCATTTCTTTTTTTTCAAACGAAAAAAACACTGATTTATATAATGTACTAGTACATTTTCCATATTAACTTTCAATATACACATACAAAAATATACTCCAAAAATCAACAAGAGAGTGAGTTTTCCTGTTTTTAAGAGACTTGTCATCAAAGAGATACAAAACGTACTCACATACACTGCCCATGTACTTTCTAATAATATCATCAAAACTGTAACAACAGTTTTCCAATATACAACAAAATATAAAAAGCTTTGTGACTTAAACTAAGGGAGTAGGATCTAGCTTTCATCCCTAATTGTATTATCCACCATATACTTGAAATGCATATAACCTATATCATCTGCTAGGCCCTTCTTTGACAATGAATCAACAACAATATTTGACTCCTAGAAAATGTGTTGAAAGGTAATGTGATTAAAGGACGAGAATGTTGATGTGGGAGATCCAACCACTAAGATTAGGAGGAGAAAAATAAGTATTGCCCAAAACGCCATCAATGAGGGTCGTAGAGTCTCCATATACATGAATAGAATCCACAGACAATTTCTTGGTAAACCATAAAAGCCCCCAAACCCATTCCATGATATTTTATAATGAGTCCTATTACATATCTTGAGCCAAACACCATAGCCACATGTACCTCTCTGTGTGTCGCTCCATCAATGTAACCTCTAGGAAATTGTATGCAAGGAGGGATGAAACGAAACTATAAATATTATATGCAAGGAGGGATGAAATGAAACCATAAATCTTATATGCAAGGAGGGATGAAACGAAATGATAAATCTTTATCCTTCTGTATGCAGACATTCTAAGTATCCATCCACATCCCAATGTTGAAATATATCAAGTGAATCTCAATGGGGTAGCCTTAAAAAATGTGTTTGTTTCTAGCACACCACATCTCCTAGAAAGGGAACAGTGGAGTGGCCTGATATTTGCCCCCACACTCGATCCACTAGCGGAGACATTGTTCTATGGAAAGAAAAGTTCTAAAAGGAAAGTGAAAAAAAATATATAATCCTTCTCCATAACTATATAGCAATGGGGCACTCCAATAAAATATGTAGGTTTGTCTCAGTCCAGCCTCGACATAGAGATCATGCATCTACTAGGCCCGTGTACACCCAGTTTTCGAAGATTCTCCCATGTCAAAATTTTGTTGTGCCAAACCAACCAAGAGTAGAGTATAATCTTGATAAAGATATTCAGTTTCCAGATATTACTTAGCATTTCATATATCTATATCTATATATTATATATATATATATATATATATATATATATCATTACAACTACTATTTTTCTCATCCTCATCTTATTATCATGTTATTTATAGAAAATTGAATTTGAGTAAATGAGATAACAATCTTCTATCTAACTACTTGATATAAGAATTATAAGAATTGAAACATATATAAATTTTCCATGAGATGATAATTTAACCCTTTTGATTGTATTTTAGTTTTAATTCACAGAGATGATCTATCTTTCATCATTGTTTCTCAAGGATTTACCCACGCTCTTATTATGTGGCCACCATGAAAGATTCAGTCTATATCATGCTATGATGACATAACCAAGTACTTCTCGACCAACATTAGCTCAAATTCTGATTTTTGCTTAACTGTGTCAGTATTACCAAACTAGTGTTATCGCATCTACCATATCCATTCAATTTGGGAAAGGCTGGCCTAATTTTATTTATGCTTGATCAAGAAGATTCAGCTGGGAAAACAAAATCCAACTAAATTATGCGCGAAAAGTTCCATACTTCCATTGTGTTGAAGAGAAAGCCGAGGTTCTGTCAAAAATCCCATTGGAAAAGTTACTTCATAAAAACAACAGACTTGGATAATAATGGAACTATTTTGGGGTCGATATTTTAGCCGGTTAGTCAATGATGTATAGCTTGGGTTGTTGAGAGGGTTTAATGATAACTTCCTCACCCGGGTTCTATTCACAAGACATGACTATATTGAATAATCATGAAAAAGAGGGTGGTTGGGAGGGTTTAATGATAACCTACCCACTCGGGTTCTATTCACAAGACATGACTATGTTGAATAATCTTGAAAAAGGTTCTATGTACGACTATGTCGAGGCTTCTTCAATACTGAAGAAAAGAAAGATATTTTAGCTGGTTATGGAATTTCCTTTTTTGAAAAAAAGTTATTTCAAATTCCATTAATCACACTTTTTACATTAGGATGATGCAATGGTGAACAACCATACTTGAGTACAAGACATACAAATGGTCCAAGTCTTAATGATGTTTTCAAGACTATATATTATTATATATATATATATATATATATATATATATATATATATATATTATATAATTAATTAAAATTAGGTAATTTTATTATTTTCTCCACTTAATTTTAATAATAAACCTAAATTTTTGTTATAATAGTTTTAAGTGTTGTAGTTAAATTATTCCCCAAAAACTAATATATATATAATATATATAATATATATATATATATATATTATATTACATAAAATACAAAAATATATATATTTAAGTAATTCAATATTTAAATATTAATAAAACTCTATTAACTTTTTATTCTTTATTTTTGAATTTACAAAATAATATTTTGTTGTTATATATTTTGAGTAATTAATGATAAAAAGAGTCCGGCATATTGATTTTGAAATAAGTTTATCTTAATAAGTGTGCTATACTAGCACAACAATATTAATAAATGGTGGTTGATATACGTTGTAGGCAATCAATTAAATATATGCTAGGGCAACCACATCAGTGAATGTAGTTAAAAAATGTCAATGTTGTAAACATTAATAATAATAAAAATAATTAGTAGTAATATTAATAGGAATAATATTTATATTATTTACATTAATTAATTTATTTATATTAATATAAATTAAGCTCTATTAATATATTATAAGTTGAGTATGATTTATTTTCATATTGAGATAATAGTTGTCACGATGCGACATTCGATTATAGTTGATTTTCATATCAAGAAAATCTTTGTCACAATGTGACATAGGACCATGGTTGACCATGATTATAAACCCAAGGGATTGATATTATAAACCCAAGCGATTGATATTATAAACTGAAGGGATTAATTCTAAAATCCCAAGGTACTATAAACCCAAGAGAGTAACATTAAACCCAAATAATTATTATTATAAACCTAAGGTATATAAACCCTATGATAAATATTATAAATCTTAAAATAAACACGATTGACCATAGTTGAGCATGGTGCATTTTCATATTGAGACAATCTTTGTCACAATGCAACATTGGACCATGGCTAACCATAGTTGAGCATGATTGATTTCCATAACGAGACAATATTTATCACAATGCGACATTGGACCATGGTTGATTTTCACATTGAGACCAACTTTTTCACAATGCGACAGTGAAACATGGTTGACCATAGTTGATTTTCATATTAAAATAATCTTTATCAAGAATTATCCTGGAGCCAGCTGATCGATAAATTATTCACAAAACATTAATTTGTATTTGATTATTTAATTTTTTTGAGCTTCACTACTTTTTCGCATAAGAAATATAAGTTTTTCATTTATATAATTAAATATTATTTTTATTGTTTGAAGGGAAAAATTGAAGCCTTAGCGTGCACTTCGATTTTCATAATGAAAATTCTTTTTTGTTAAAACTTTATGTTAAGGTATTTCCAATCTAATACTATTCATTCTATTTTAAAGTTTGTTTTCAATTTCAATAATGCAAAGGAATATGCAAAGTTTTAAATGTAAAAGGGATATTTTATGGGTAGTGTTTGAGATTGACATAATTAACAATTAATTGCGCTGATAGCCTGTTAAACAGCAGTTATGCACCCACGGTGTCCACCACTTTCACAATTCTACCAGCATTTCTTTGACAACTCAACCTTCATTGGCTTTAATTGTTGCAGCATTAATTGGGCCCATTGAGCTAGGATGTTGAGCTTGGTTGGCTATGGAATTCTGGGAACAACACAAGGCTATGGCCACAACTTCCATTGCCTTAACAGTTTCAACTTACATAATCTAACAAAAGATAATGACCATCTCAAACATAGGAACCAACTGAAAACAACCTTCATATTTCTTAAGATCTTTGATGATACTGTGGACTAGTCGAAGAAAAAGGTACTGCTTAATTAATTTGATTGAAATCAGAGAGTGGAAGCTATTGGTATTGTGAAGTCTTTGGTTGTAGTTTGTTGAATTATGTATTGTGAAGTCTTTGGTTGTAGTTTGTTGAATTATGTATTGTGGTTTGATTGTGGTTTGGCAGGCGAATGATTCAGATCAAAATTTTCAAGAAAATTGAATAATGAATTTAAAGGTATTAAACAAACCATCAGAAAACATAAGAATATCATAGCTGTAAATTTATTCACATAGATTGATAATGGAAGATGCAAATATATATTTTAAAGTTCTCGATTTTATTCCAATATATTTTGTAGAATGCTTGTCTCTTGAATTGTGGTCATGTAATTAGTATTGAGCTTGATGACATTTTATTACATATATTAAGAATTTGGAAACACAGATTGAAATTAGAGAATGAAGCATATGTGTGTGTTTTATTGTAATTTAATATTGAATTGTGGTTAAGTAATTCTAATTAAATTTGAAAAGGTTTTGTTACTCATCAGAAATTGATGCTAGAGTTTGAAATTGGAGCTTGAAGAAGGTTTAATATATATGGGTAAAGTTTTTATGTGAAACTTTGTGTTTAAGTTTACTTAATATCTTCATACGAATTAAATTTTTGGAAAAACTAACTTAAAGGTTTTTTTATTTATTGAAAATTAATATATATTTTTAATTTTCTTCTTATTATAATAATATTATTATTGTTATAAATAATGGAATTATTATTTTGGAAATTAAATAAATATTAAAATTTAATTTTTTATATAATAATATTATTATAATTATAAAAATAATGGAATTATTATTTTGAAAATTAAATAAATATTAAACTTTTAATTTTATATAATAATATTTTGAAGTTTGGAAGGAGCCCTAAACAACAATGAAATAGGTTCATTATATATTATTACATTTAAAATTAGAAATGACTTAAATAATTTTTATTAATTATTATTACATTTAGATTTGGAAATAAATATAAATAATAATTAGATAAATAGATGTGTTTTTTTGGTAGAGAAGAGCATTGAAATAATATAATTAATGTGTAACATGTTCAACCAATCATCACTATAAAAAAATTTTATTTAACCTTGATATGGATCACAGAAGCCTCAATTTAACAAATTATCTAATCATTAACCTAAGTAAGTAATTAATTTTTATTGACAATTGTTACTTGACTATTCAATGCTTGGTAACGTTAGATTAAGAAAAATATGAACTTACTTTGGGCTTGTTTAATGTTGGTTACATGTTTATTCAATTGTTTTTTGTTTATCACAAAGAGTTACTCTTGGAAATGGTCTTTATACTTATTCCATTCACATTAAATTTTCATATCAGCACCACCAAATCCTATACATTGAACCACATCTTACATCATTTATGGGTATACATATTTGTTTTACAAAGGTTATATGATCATTTCGAGCTTTTTCATACCTCACTGTTGTAACATATAAGCAGATTATTTTGTGAGTTTAATCATGTTATTAGACTTTGGGTTATATGGTTGTCGAAGGGTTTATTAGAAGTCTCTAAACTCTCCTATGTGTTATTGCATTATTTGTTCTCGATTTGCATTGGACACTTGGCCCATGGTTTACCCTTCGATTACCATGACACGAACAAACTAATCCAGATTTCTCTGGGCAGTGAAGGGTAACCACTCTCCATTGGGCCACTCGTTCAGTCAGTCTGTTGTTGTGTTGGAGGGTTTTGCAGGATCTGTTTCCAACCCTATCTTTGTCAGGATTTCAAGCTCTTTTCCCAGCTCACACTCACAGGTTGGTGTCGATGCTTAGCCATATGCTTATTCCACCTTCATTTAATTTTTTGTGTTATTTCTCTAGGGTTTATATAGTTAATTTACCCCCTTTTCCCCATAGGTAAGGACAAAGTTCTACTTGTTTTTTTTGGTCGCATGAACCGACGACGACGGTTGTCTCATAGGTATAGAATCCCTATATTTCCACATTTTCCCTTATGGGTTTAGATTTATTTTGAGTTTATGGTCTTACAATCATTCATTAAATCAAGAATGTGTACACAGTCATGGTGAAATGCCCAATCACGAGCTTCAACAGGTATTCTACTTTTCACTCTAAAAAAATTGAGTTTTTTTTAATGTTGGTCAACATGTTGGGTATGTCTGACCCGAGTTTTTTTTTGTTTATGCAAGTTGGAGTACGTTACCCTCATGACTCTTCAGAATTTGTTTTGTCCTTAGCTTCTATTGGACTTATTTTGACTCACATCTCTCCCAGGTTTTACTAAACCCTACTTTCGGCGAGGGTTTTCCTTTGTTTCTTTCTGACCCTAAACAAGGGAATTTTTTTTTTTTTTTTTTTGTAGTAGTAGTAGTAGTTTTGCTTACCCAATTAAGGGTTTTGAGTTATTTACGAATTATTATGTTTATATGAATATATCCGCAAAGCCCATGTAGGCGACTTACCAAAAACTTCATATTATTTATATGTTATGGATTAAATATTTTTCCGACTCTGTTATTATATATTTTGTATACAAACATTTGAGTTCTTGGTTGGATTATGACTGTTTCTTCACAGTTCCCCATATAAAAATCCCTTTTATGGAATTAAATTTGTATATGTATTTATTTGATGTGTTAATTGTTGTCGGGCTCATCCCTTACTTACCGACTATGGGAAAATGGAAATAGTTACGATTTTTCTTTTGGTTTGCTTTGTGTTTCACTTCAAGCGCATTTGGTTTACATAAATGAATTCAGTTGTATGTCTATGTTGTATGATTTTACATATGGTTATTTCTTGTAATGTTTTACAACAATGTTCAATATTTTTTAAATTAATACTTAGTATACTCAACAAAAAAGTGAATCCCATAAGTGGGGTTTGCTCTCTGCCCATGTGGTGTAGTATGTAGAGTTTACTGAGCTTCGGACACCTCTAGAAGTAATTCCTCAAATATGTTTTGCTAGGGTCAATCGAAGTCCCTTAAGGTTCATACATTTAACCAAACTCCCCAACTAGGAATTGTATTCTTATTAGATTCTTGTTAGACCCGGGTTTGCACACACCTATGGTTATGCCATCCTATTCATTTCTTGTTAAATTCTGCTGAAGAATAGGAGTTATAATTTAAGGGTTTGAAAAACAAGGGAACTTCTATTGGTAACCCTTCCATCTTTCATGGGTTATACTGGTAATTCTAATATAAGAAAGATTTACAAATTTACAAATATATTATTTTCATTCTTTTACATCCCCGTAGATACAAAAGAAAATAATCATTACTCTTAATATTTGATGTGCAATAAGAATTTTCTTTTTAACATTAAAATTTCTCTTTCAATTCTTAAGTAGAAGTAAGCTTTACTTTTATGACATTTCAAAACGAAAACACTTAGGTATTCATTTCATAGTAAGACTCCTTTTTCCACATTTCAAAAGAAAAATAAACTTCTTTTACAACTTTTTAGAAGACAAAAACATTTAAACAACCATAACATAATTGGATCAATTAACGATACTTATCTATCTTAGTTTGCTCAATTAGAGAAATGGTAACGAGACAACACTCCTTTTCTACCCAACCCGTGAGACTAATGATTATGTCTAGGTGTCCCCCCAAGCCTCTTTAGTTTCTTGAGCAGTTCAAGACAATAACTATTATGGGACCTCAAGACCTCCAACCCAGTCCATAATTTTATTCCATGGCTTCCAATAGTTTGTGACCAACTCAAGAACACCCTCCAACAATTTACCTGCTCACCTTGACAGTGTCTTGTCAAAGGTTTCTTATCTTCCTTTGTCACCTCCTACTTCCCTCTCTCTAGCCACTCTTGCCTTTTTCTAACTTCGATGTTTTTTTTTTTTTAAATCTCCATAGGAAGAGAAAGTAACTGTCTAACTACCTGGAAACTGAAGATTTCCTCTTTTGGGGTCTTCTCCCATAAGTTCCATGACTTAGAATAACTTTTAAAAAGAAGATAAAAATAAATAAATAAACTTTTATATTCATGGTTATTTTAGTAACCTTTACCTAATCCAAAATTACAAAGTCTTGCACAGTAAAAAGTAAATGAAAATTATTTACATGACTAGGGGGTGTTACATCTCCCCCCTCCCTGAGTGAAACACCACCCATTGTTTATTCTTACCCATGGAACAAGTCAGGGTATCATTCTCGTATAAAGCTTTCATCCTCTGAGGTGGCCTCTTCTAGGTTAAAGTGCCTCCATTACAATTTAACTTAGGTGGTAGCTCACCTATGTAACATTGTTTCTCTACAATTGAGAATACATAGAGGCTCTACGAGGAACTCTTCCTCCGGTTCTACCTATTCCACATCATAAAAATATCGTCAATTTATTGAGATTTGGTAAGCATTTATTAATTATCAAAAGAGAGATTATTTATTAATTCCTTACCTGCACATCTTGCCAGTTAATAATATGCCTAGAGTCATACGCATATTTCTTTAATATAGATAAGTAAACACATTATGGACTCTCATGTGGCTAGGTAATGTGGACAGGTCCAACTCGTTCTATAATTTGGAAGGGTCCACAATATTGAGGGGCTAATTTTTCACATTCTTTCCACTACAAAGTGATTTTCTTGGGTTTTTCAAACATACACGTGGTCCCCTACTTGAAATTCCTTATAAGTCCTTTTCTTATGTGTGTATGATTTCTATCTATCTTGGGCATCTTTCAAATTTTTCCGGACCTTTTTCACTGTTAGTTCCATTTCTGCTAACATATCAGGTCCCAACAATACTTATTTTCTAGGTTGTTCCAATTAATGGGGTTGTTGCAAGTTGGGGTATGTTACCTTTGGAATCGCATGTAATATGATTATTTCACGCGTAATTATGTCTGCAATTTGTGTAGTTTTGTAGATTGCATAGGGATGAAATGGGTTACTTTACTCAATTTGTCCACTATTACCATTATTCAGTCTTTATGTTTCTTAGTTTTAGGCAAAACTGTTATAAACTCTAGAGTAATTACTTCCCATTTCCACATTGGAATGGGTAGCAGGTGAAGCAAACTGACTGGATGCTGATATTCAACCTTGATTTACTGACACTCTAGGCACTTGGTCAAATATTCAGTGTCGCCTTTTCTCATTCAGGGCTAGAATATTTTTTTCTTAATGGTGTTAGTGTCAGTGCTTTCACATTACCATCAGTGATCAAATTGCTCTTTTGCATTTCATATTAGGTGTCCCATTTTGATGAGTTGCACTCCATTAGGTCATGGATCAATTGATGGCAGGGTTTCATTTCATTTGTCCCTCATGCTATATACCTGCTGACCTATTTCACATATCTTTTAAGTCATTCATAGTCATTCCAATTCAGTTCATTTATAAAAACCAGTCTTAGGGTTTAGTTTCATTAGGTCTTAGGGTTTTTCGCCATGGTCATTCAAAATGAATAAAAATGGTTAGCAGACACATGAGGATGTTAACAAAGTTTAGAAGATCCTAATTTCCTTTTTGTAAGCTGAATAAAGCTCTTTAACGTCAAAACTTGTTTTGAGGTAAAACAAAGTATTTGTATTTTATTGTTCCATTTCATGTAAATTGATGTAATTTTGGTTTCTATATGTAATAAATGTTCATATGATGCTCCTGGTCACCTGGTGACCTAGTCAACTCCTGCCACTACAAAAAGTCAAAGAGATTAGCATCAGTCCACCTGTCAAAAGCCAAAAGTCAAATATCAGGAAAAACAGAGTATTTCAGGAAAGCAAATAAACATTATAAAGTGGGTTTTGATAAATGAAAAATCAAAGGGTTGAAAAGTTATAAAAGGCCATCCATATCTTATGTCACCTCATTGTTGAAGTTTAGATTTTTAAAGAGAGCCCAAAACGTGATTTTCAGCTGTCATTGAGCAAAAGGAAGCAAGTCATAGTGTTTTTGAAGAAATTTGCAGGCGCTACGCACTTGTCAGCTGGCGCTGCGCATTAGATAGGTGATGTGCACCTCGAAGCTCCTGTCAGTATAAAATAACACTGGCTCTGTGCATACAATTAGCGTTGTGCACCTGTTTGAGGGCACTGCGCACCTGTTAAACACTCCCAAAATTCTGCTAATCGCTCAAAATCACCTCAAACCGCCTCAAATCTTCAAAGCTCATCCCCTTTACAAGTAAGTATTACTGCCACTCTTGCTTAAAAATAAATTTTGCACTTATTTTGTGGGGAGCTTGTCTCTTGAAAAATGAACCCTAATTGTCATTAAAATATTTCCACAGTTCACTGTTTTATTGCTGTCATTCCTTACCTTGTCGTTGTTCCCTAAAACCTAACCCCCACACAAGTTTCCATAAATATTATTCCCTTCATTTTTTCCCATTCCCACACATAACACTCCCAAAACCATACTTATATACACAATCCATGAAACCCTATACCATACATACAAACCCTACTCACTTCCCTTATTCCCTAAATCCCCATATTCTTCACTCCCTTCATCCATTCATATCCCCATTTCACCTCACTCACTTTCCTTCTTTTTGAAATCTCTTCATACTCATCACTCTTCCACCCTAATCCTTCATTCCTCACCAACATTTATAGTCATTAAAACCAATGGACAGTGATTATGAAACTGGGGAAGAGACCCTCAGTGACAGTTCTAGGGAAAGAGATTTGTAGCAGAAGAGACCTCACAAAGGGGGAAAGATAATCAGGGAGGAGCTCATCAATCTGAGAGAATTGCTTGCTTGTCCACTTGCCATCTCATGTTTCAAACACCAGCCTTGTTTTGGTTTCTATGAAATGGTGGAGACAGTCAAATTCCATCATGAATTAGTGAAGTTATTTGTGACACACCTGGACAATAATGAGGAAAAACTTGCTGGAGTTCTCCTCATTCTGTCATCTACCATCATTTCAGAGGCTACAGGCATTCCAAATGTAGGTGAAAAATGGAACAAAGGATAGTACATTGACAGGGAGTACTATGAGCCATACATCAAGGCTAAATACCATGGCAAATTGAAAAGAGTGTTTCCCTTCAAATTCTTGGCGGACAGGTTTGCTCCACTCATGAAGATCATCATTAAATACTTTACTTGTGAAGGTAGGTTTTCATGGTTGTATGCCTACCACATTAGATTATTGATGCATTTTACTAGAGTTAGGATGATGGATATTCCTTTATTCATGTTTCAGAATATTGAAAATATGGCACACTATGTTAAGAAAAAGCCATATCCCCAACAGTTAAACAACATTTACCACTTCTCTGTGATCAAAATTATTGCCTTAGATCAGCTGAATCTATTGAATATACCATGGGAAACCTTCATTTCTCATGAGGTGTCCAAAGGTCCTCAAGTATTTTCATCAGTGCATTAGGAGGAAGGAGACCTTCAGGACATGAACAAGTCAAAGAAAATGACACTGTTGGAGTACCAGTGTTTGTCACTTATGAGAGAGGTACTAGGACACTTTTTGCAGCTGCTAGGAAACTATTATCTCCACAAGGAGTGGAAGGGGTCTCGCCTTCATCTATAGGCCATAGGCAAATGCTATCTCCACAAGGAGTGGAAGGGGCTTTGCCTTCTTCTTTAGCAAAACAAGTACATGTTGGGAAAAACAACAAGAACAAAGGTAAAGCCAAAGAAAAAATGCAAGAGGAGGATCATAGTGATGAGCAAGAGAGGGACTTTGACCTTGTTGTTCATGAGGAGACACATGGAATTGATGTCATTGATGTGGAGACTCAAAATACAAAGATCACTAAGGACATCATCAAGAAACAAGAGGTTGACATTCAAGCCTTGTCAATCAATTTGGAGAGGGAAAAGTGGATCATCAATTACCTTGAGCAAGAAAACAAGCAATTAACTGATAAACAAGTTCTCATGGAGTTGCAAATGATTAAGGAGAAGCGACAAGAGGCAAAGAAGGCAAAGGTCAAGATGACCTCCATTGAGCAAGAAATTGAGAATGATCGAGAAACTTGGTTAGAAAGGGTTAACATACACCTTGAGAAGCTGCTTGAGAATGCCAATAAAGAAAAGAATATGCTTCGCCACATGGCTTATCACTATATGACCCGGAAAAAAATATGCAATATAAGGATAAGGAAGCTTAAGGCACGATTGAGGAAGGCTTTGAGAAGCAAAAAGGAGCAAAACAAATTGGAAATCCTAGTTGATGCTTCATTAGCTCATCAAAGCAATGCATGAGGGTGCCTTGTGCCAATTTTGGGACAATTTTGGTAAAATTTGTAATTTTCAAATTTTGAATTTTGCAACACAGGAAATCCCAATAGGTTCGTAGCGCCATCGACGCTGCACTTTTGACTGGGGCACTTTTTGGCAGAATTGTTTGCATTTTTAGATTCAACATAAAAAAATAAGTAAACCCAGAAAGTTTCATCAAATTTGGAATATATCTTGGTCACCTAAATGCCAAAAAATGACCTTTGAATTTAGAAATTCTAGATGTTCCAGAAACTAGACATGCAGACCTTTCCAACAAGCCATCTTGGGCTCAATTCGGTTAAGGGGAAGGCGCCAAAAACTGGCTTGGAAAAAGTGCTGCGCATAGGATCAGTGGCACTGTGCATAGGATCATTGGCACTGCGCATAGGGTGAATTTGCCAGTTTTGGTCAAAAATCAAAATTTCGCCTAGTTTTTTTACCATTTGAATTTTGCTCTCATTTTGGATGAATCTATGAATTTAAATGATGCTATGGTGTGTAAATGTAATTTCAAAATGACTCTTGAGGGTAGATTCATCATTTTGAGGTGGTTTTGGGGTTGAATGAATCAATTTCCATGGTTTTAGAGGCAAGTTGTTCCACTGCCTATTTTCCTATTCTTAGTTTAGATATGGTTGAAACTACCCCTCTTCTCATGGATTCGACCCCTGATGGCTAGCATAAGTGGTTTGATTCCTATATTATGTACTTTCTTAGTCATTTCTAAAGGTTGGACTCTTGTGGATGCTTTGAGCTTCATTGTACATCACTACAATAGTTTGGCAAGGAAATAAACCAGGGTTTGCAGCGATTTTTGTCGAATTCTTGTGGTAATGTGTCTTGGCATTGTTTCTCCTTTTTTCATTAGTTTTTCTCATGTGTTATATGTGCCAAAATCTATTTCATTCTTCTTAACTAAATGAATCAAGATAGATAGGTAGAATACATTGATAATAGTGTTCTGCCTTGGGAATACATTTAGTTTTTATGTTTTCAGCTATTTGAAGAGGATTCATGACCTATGCATGCCCTCCTCAGCCCCTCACCAGTCTTATACCTACCATCTCACTCAATTCTAAGTGCTAAAACACCTACCTACCACGCCCCATAAAACACCCTGCATTTCTGAGTTGATTTCCTCGACCCAAAGTTGCCTGCCCCATTTGATCCAGCAACAAAACCTTCAAAATCAACCCAAAGCCCTAGAGCTACTATACCTAGCCTAAAATCCATATTCAAATCATTCATCTCAACTAAGATTGATAAGGAGAGAGCCCTCTCCCGACCTAGTAGGGCTAGCTACCAGGTTAAGCTTGGTTTGTGGTTATCCTAAGATTGCCTCCCTTCAGCCTAAGGTCGATCTAGGCTCTAACATAGTGGCGACCATACTGCAGAAGAAATATAAATCACCCTAGTACAATTGAGAAGTTTTGAACTTTTGGATGATAAGTTTAGAATTCAATAGGCTGAAAATTGGAAATTTGTAAAGCAATATCAAAATCTTAAGAATTTCTGAACACAGCGGCTTCAAGAAGATACACCAAGTCCAATCTTGATCTTAATCCTCCTCCCGTATTTGAAAATCCTAATCTCATTCCCAGGATTCTCAGACAAGAGAGTTTATCAAGTCCTAGACCGGTTTTCAGATCTCATTCATGCCCTGTGAAGTGGTTGTTCCTCGAAGATATTCCTTTTGACAAATACTTTGGTCTATCCTTAGCTCAATTAATTTAGGGATGCTCATTCGATAAAGATTTTTTGATGCATGTGCAACCCCCAAAATTAATTCTATGGTGAAATCTATATCTCGCTTGGGAGGTAGCCCTGGAATTTCTTCTAGAAACACATCAAAAAGGTCTTGAATAACTAGAAAACTTCCTAAGCTGGCTGACGTTTCCTTTGAATTAGTAAACCCCACTTGAACCACATAGATTTGACAACCTTTCCTAATACACTTGCCTAGTTAGGAAGCGGTAATTCGTTGCAATTCTATAGTTCTTCTTACCCCTTGAATTTCTTGTCTTACACTCTCCTTAATGAGATAATTGATAGTTTTATCCTTGCAGTTCACTATGGACCAGTGTCCCTCCAAATAGTCCAAACTGAGTAAGACATCATAAGACCCTAAAGGTAACACATTCAGATTTACATTAACTAACTAGCCTGCTATCTAAATAGGGCAGTCACCTATTTTTATTGTCACCCTTCTTTTTGCCCTAGTGGCCAGCTACACCAAACAAGGATTTTTAATTTTGCAAGTTTGCAGGTGACACATTTCTGCAATTTTAGGACATATATAACTTGAACTGGCTCCTAGGTCTATCAAAATTGACACAACATGGTTATCCATTTGACCTTCAAATTCGATCATAGTAGGTTGGTATTTGACTTGTTGATCATTTAAGGAAACATTAATCTTAGGTATATTTCTAACCACATCACCAACTGTAGAAGCCTCTTGAATGTTGGTAGTTTGTTCTGTTCTGGTGCGATGGGGGAAATTATTATAATAATGAGGCTCTCCACAACCCCAACACTGTAATGGAGGTCTCTATGGTTGACTAACCTCTGGTTTGTTGTATACTTCTACCTTTTTAGGTTCATTTCATGCCCAGAATATCTATTGATTCTTTCTAGGTGGTTATTATGTTGGCTCTTGGGTGGATTAGCCACAAAGAGCTAATGTTGTGGGTGGGGTGGGACCATAGGACTTTGTAGTAGTGCTTTACTAGTAGAGGCCATATGGACGCTCATTTGACACTCACAAATGTACCAACTGTGGGTCGACTTGTTGTGGCTAGATGGAGAAAAGCAGGTGTGACATATCTTTGTTAACGTACCCTCATTGAAAATAGTTTTAATTATTTTAAAAGGCTAAGAGAAAGGGACATAGATTCTAGATTGCTTGGGGAGGGAGATTGCTTGAGGGGGAAAAAGACAAATAATTAGTTTATTTTGGGGAACTCTCACACTCTCATGCATATGCATAAGTAGCAGATAAAAAATAAGAACACACTCATTCTCTCAAGTAGAAGAAATGGAAGAGAACACACTGTGAAGAGAATTCCACGAAAAATTCCTCCAAATGTGAAGGTGAAAACATAGAGAAAGAAATGCTTAGTATCATAATTATCAAACTCTTGAGAAAGTGAACCAATAGAGGAACCCTTAGAGAGAGGCTTGTAGGGTGAAAACATTATAGAGAGAAATGACTTGTCTGAAGGTTAAAGAACCCCCTAGAATCTTGTGGATTGATGAAATTACCTGATTAAAATGAGACACTTTAAGTGCTTGTGAGGGATGTTGAACCACCAAGAGTTGCCTTGGGGATGAATCTTTGGTGCTTGACTCATTATAGGACCAAACTGGAGTGGTGATATCTTTACCCATCAATAGCTTATCTATTAATGAACCTTCCCTTGATGTGGACTCTATTCTCCTAAAAGTGAGCTATAAATCTCCATATTACAAAATCTTGACATAAATTTTAGCATGTATGTAAAGTCTAGAAAAGATAAGTGAAGGCTTGTGTAGCTAGTGGATGAAGGAAACGTGGCTTGTGGCATCTTATTTTAGTTGCCTCGTTGGTTAAATTTCCTCTTGAAAGCATTTCACCTCAAGCACTAAAATTTGGCTTGAGGGTGACAACTACAAGTAACTATGGTTGTAGCTTGTCTATAGTTGGGTGAAGCGTTAAATTCTTGCTCTCAATTTCTAGATATCTTATAAGATAATTATACTCTCATTTTTTGTGCTTATGAGGATCACATCTCTGTTTATTGTGTGGAACCATTGCCATGCTAATGTTGAGGAGTGTTTTTTTCTCGCATGATTAAGGAATGTGAATTACTATGTAGAAATGCTCCTAAATATTTTCGTTAACAAATGGTTTATTCGTGTAATCATCTTAAGTTTACGGATTGGTCAGTGTGACTTGCATATGAAGAGGTAGATGAAATTTGTTAATTATATGGATGATTGCATGAAAATGATGAGGCCAGTAGGCCTTGGTTTACAAACTGTAAGCTCAGGAGGATTAACAATTATATGTGTGTGTGTGTGTGTGTGTGTGTGTGTGTGTGTAGGTTGGAGGCCAAGGGGCCTCATAAAACTATTCTTAGGTCAAATTGGGAACAAAACCACTACAACCAAGACTAGGCTGACTTCATTTGAAAATCCATCGGGTTCAAGCCTTATGCATATTTATGTGCATATGCACCAAGTGGAGGCTAAGTCTCAATAACATAATGGCTCAGACACTAAGTCGTAATAAAGCCTTGGACAATAAAACCATTGCGACCATGCTCTGAGGGTAGAAAGGCCCAAGTAATTCACATATTACTTAAGCTATGAGGGTAGAATATTAGGGATTGGAAGAGACGAGTAACTCAAACCTAGTAGGCTAAGTGATCAAGCGTGATATCTAAGCACATAATCATGGGATATTTGGGCTATCAGTGGATGGGTGTTCATAATCATCGGATGACCCAAGGACTTTTTCCTAGAGGCTTGGTACCCAAGAGGTTTTGGTGGAAGGATAAGCAAGCCTCCCCAAAATTATAATGCCAGAGTAGCACAATGGAGCAAGGGTTGGGAATCGAATGTGCCTCATACACTTTGATGAAGAAAAACCCTCCTAAAATTTCCTATAATGGGAAAACCATGAAAGGAAGGGATTGATGATTACATGGGATCTAATCCATGTGGAAAGAGTGATGAATGATGACATAACCCTAAAACTTAGTACTAGTGATGTCACCTTGAACCCTAAACCTCAGATAATTTGGATGACGGGTGAGGTAGAATCCACTAGGAATTGTTTCTCAAGGTGATGTGGTGCACAAGGTCACTAGTGGTGGGGGAGAGCACTGCGTGGTGCAACTATTTTTGTGCTTAATTCAAGGAGGTGGCTAAACCTTAACATGAATTTGGCACTACCATGAAATCCCAAGGGAAATGTTCCTAGAAGTTTTGGTAGGGAGAATTTTGGGAATCCGGTGGGGTTCTGTGGTTATACGCCACCAAGTATGAGTAGGTCGGCAAGTACCACTTGGTATGATGTGGCATGTAATTGGATAGCCATATGGAAGCAACATAGGGACTATATGGGTGTGACATGGTAGGTGTGAGGACATGCATAATTTAACTGGCCAAGACATTAATTAGCCATAACTTTTGATCAAAGAACTAGATTGGAACAAAATTTATATCATTGGAAAGGTATCGATGAGATTAACACAGTGATGCCATTCATTTCTCTTTTTGAGAAAGTTGAAAGAAATAAAAAAAAAATAGACCTCATTTCCTTAACGCGATAATGAGAGTCATATCATCATAGTAACAACCTCGTTCTATCCTTAGTCTCGGATAGGGATTAGTAGGGAGTATGTTATAACAAACAACATAGTTATATGGAGGAGGTTCTTATGTTAACCATATTTACATTCTGTATTTCACACACACACAGATATATATATATATATATATATATATATATATATTATATATTATATATAATATATCTATATATATATATATATATTTTATATATATATATATATTATATATATATATATGGTTGTGTGTTTTCTCTATCTACTTATATTTTCTTTGTATTTTCTATGCTCTAATAGCACCCCCCCTAGCATTATTGATACATCAATGCTAGTTTCCACCACAAATGGTGCAATCGATATTTCCTATTTATTTGATGTAGTGCATAACTAGATATGGTGAATTAAAACTATCCCTCCTTGCAAAATGTTTGATATGTTTTTAGTCCATAATATGAATTATTTTAATTTGAGTATACTTCTAGTGTTCGTTTGATATTTTCATAGATTAAAAGGACACTAGGGGATGAGCCAAGCCCTCCTGGGTGGACATATGTTCCCCTTTTGGAGTATCATGTGTCAAATTATATTTTGTTTAAATGTTTATTTCATTATCTTATTTTGGTTTACTAATTGAAATATTATAAATGTATATGCAGACTCCTTCATTTTCTTAGTTCTATGTTGTTATCTGTTAACATCATTCACCATCATCCACTATTCACCCACGGGTTGTCCACCATTATCATCACATTGCCTTCATATTTGGTATCTAGCTTACCTCAACTAGAGAACCTCCTTCATTAGTAAAACCCATGGGTGTTGATCATCACCCCCTCCACCACCTTCACTATCCCATCCACCCACAAAAACTACATCCATAGACCATTTGATAAGTAGGTTATGTAGCCGAGTGCTCCACTTGCAAGTGAATCTCTATCATTGGGATAAACATTCATAGTGAGATCATAAATTAATGAATTTTTTCTTTATGATAAATGAAATTGAATCTAGGAATTTTTTGTTTAAATTATATGCTCTTACTCTTGTGAATATTGCAAGGTGGTATCGTTTAGAGGTTGGGGACGTAGAGGATGATGCCACTCTCTCGACTGATTATAGCATCTCCAATGAGTTTTATGGGCTTGGATTATAAAGTATTAGTTTGTACATATGCACTTTATTGTGGAAGAAAATCTAATGAGAATGTCATTTATTTGTATCATTCCCAAATAGATGAAGCACACAAGAAAAGAAGAAAGTTCTAGCAACTTCTTCTAGTAAGAAGAGAAAGATCTACTTCCTAGACCCAAATGATGGCGGTGGATGTGAAAGTATTCAGTGAGTGACCAATGATAAGCATTTGTATATTAGAGTAATTTTCTATATATATCACCATGTACCATACTTCCATGTTTAGTCATGAGATGTCATTTTATATATTGGCAAGACTATGCATTTTGCTAAAAAAAAAAAGTACATTGAGAGAATTTTGACTCTATATAGATATATATATATATATATATATATATAATATATATATATATATTATATATAATATATATATATATATATATTATATATATATATATATATATATATATATATATAGCACATGTGCTATGAATTGAAGGGTTTGGAGTTTGGCAGAGATTTATATAACTTCATATATATATATATATATATATATATGAAAAAGAATTTTTGGAGGATAGATAAGATTGGATAAGAGTGAAAAGTGGGGAACTTCCAAAAATCAACTGCTACTATGACACCTCATATAACTATTAAGTAAATGTAAGAAAACGGGGAATTACAACATGTCTTTGAAGGAGAAACAATCTGTTCACCAAATAACTTGTGCTAAGTCTCTTTCACATCAATCTATGCGAAATTTGCTCAGAAAATTATGGAAATTTCGACAGGATTTTGAAAAATCTGGCATAATTTTTTGTAAATCCAAGTTATAGTTGTCAATCTTAGGGATTTTGGGTGTTAGAGAGTTCTTGAAGATACTAAATCCATTTCCACAATAAAAAAATAAGATTCAAGCAACAATACTGCTAAAATATTTGACACAAAAAAACATTTTTGACCATGTAGCAAATTTGCCTTTCAATAGACCAATCATTAAAAACTATGTAGTTACTTATCTCTACCTACTCACTGAGTAGCCGTTTCCAACGGTTGTACAAATCATTAAATCATTAAAAACTATGTATGTAGTTATTTATGTCTTGCTACACACTAAGCAACCCTTTTCAATGGGTGTAACGTAATAGTGAGAAAAAAATTGAAAGAGCGCCAGACACAACACCTCCAACCACAGACAAAAACAACCCATTTACATTGTAGATTCAGATTTTTATATTCAATGTGAAAATTCCTTCTAGATACATTATCATGCATATCACGAAACTGAATAGAGTAACAGTGAGCTGCAACTAAATCATTACATTATGCTGGCTATTCACATAGTGTTCAATGTCTTCCAAATTTAATGATGAGGACAGGTAATTATTTGAGGACAAGTCTACCGAGGTGGAGGAATTCTTTGGATGGTTAAAAGTGTCCAGAATCCGGGCAAAAAAATTTCAACAAATCTTGTAGAAGTAGTGTTTAAATCATGTTTTTGATGGTGGAAATGGAATCAACACTGTCAAAAACCTTTGTGGCACCCAAAATCCTGATGTTTGAGAGCTGTAACCTAGATTTACAAAAATCTCTCTCGAAATTTATCAAAATATTGCTAAAATGTCCATGATTTTCAAGGCAAAAAAAACAGTTTGGTTAGACTAAGGCATTATATGACCACTCTCCTCACCCCCAAATTCTAAAAATATCCAAAAATTTAATGATGAGGAGAAATTGAGATTCTAGAAATATTTCAAAATTTGATAATAAAGAAAAATAATTATTTGACCCCTCTCCTAATTTTGATATTAACATTAATCCTATACCAGTTCAATTCAAACTAGAATCGTATAGTACTATAATCATATATAAACGTGTTCCTGTCAACCTAGTAATAATCAAGAATCATGTTACAAAGTTCGTCGAACTTTAACCTTGAGGTTCGAATTTTGGCGAACTTTTAAAAAAAAATTAGGTTTCCCTAGACCCTCATACCCATTGACCAAGTCCATACATCAAAACTCATAACTTCATGTCACAACTCAAGCTTGTAATTTATCATTGCAGTTTCCTTGTCTGTGATAGCATTTTTGATGTATACTGATGTTGATTTCTTACTATTTTTATCCTATAATTCATTTATATATATATATATATATATATATATATAGAGAGAGAGAGAGAGAGAGAGAGAGAGATAGAGAGAGAGAGAGATGATAGAGAGAGAGAGAGAGATGAGAGAGATAGATAGAGAGAGAGAGAGAGAGAGAGAGAGAGAGAGAGAGAGAGAGAGAGAGAGAGAGAGAGAGGAACCTAAATGGCAAACCTCATTAGAACCTCATCAAAAATTCGAATTCAATCCGAACTCAATCATTGTCGAACCAGAACCAAACCCGAACTCGAACCATGGATAGAGGGTTGAGGGTTGAGACTTATCTCAAAGATAGGTATGTCATTTTTTCTTTTCAAATTAATTTAAAAATGTTATAATTATATTAAAATAAACTAAGCATAAAATATTTTGATTGTCAAATGAGTTATGGTTTCTATCCATGTGATATTGAATATATTATAAAATAAAATTAAAATAAATGAGTTATGGTTTCTTGAACATGTTATATTGATAAACCATGGTATTATAAGAAAGCATATTTATGTGTTAAGAATTTCTATGGTAAAGTGAGTGTGAATGTGTATGATCAATAATCTTGTTACATGTTTTTTTATTAGAGGTATATAATTTAGCTAATTTTTATGATTTTTTAAAATTTTGGCAACATGAGATGCATTATGAAATTTTAAGACTTCTATCATAAATTAATATGATAATGATTGTTAGATCATTATACAATGTATCTAAACTATTACTTTTCATTTCGTGTATGGCTTTCTCCAAGGTTGGAAAATCCATGATGTTGTTGCCATTGCGTAAGAATGTATGTATTCGATTCATACCAAGCACTTAAATGCTACCATTATGAAGGTGGATCTTCAGAAGACATATGACTGTTTAGACTAGGGATACCTTAGACTGGTTCTGCATAAGATTGGTTTGCAGCCCAGAAGCGTGGCTTGGATTATGGCTTGTGTCATGAATATAAATTATGCGGTGATTATCAACGGATATCCTACTCGTTTTTTCAGGGCTGGTCAGGGATTGAGATAGGGCTGCTCACTATCTCCTATATCCTACTCATTTTTTTAGGGATGGTCGAGGATTGAGACAAGGCTTCTCACTATATCCTCTCTTATTTATCATGACTATAGATGGGCTGGGCTTGCAAATCAAAAAAGCAGTGATTGATGAACAATTTCAGGCACTAGTAATAGGGAACAACATCAAGATATCACATGGTTTTCTCGTCGATGATGTGCCCATCATGGGTATGTTTAATCATCTTGCGTGGCTGAATATTTTTCATATTTTTAAAATTTTTGCTAAAGATATTGGTTTAAATATGAATTTGCAAAAATCTATTGTATATTATGATATGAGCAATATGGAGGAAATTGATTATATAAGAAACCTATTTGGGATTGAGGTGGAAATGATGCAAACTGGCATGAAGTACCTTGGATATCACATTAAACCATGTCGCTACAGAAATATTGATTGGCAGTGGCTGGTAGATCGGTTCTACAAAAGAGTTTCTGGGTGGGAATATTAGTGCTTGTCCCTAGATGGACGCACTATCCTCACATAGGTTGTTCTTACCTAGCTGGGGGTATACTGGGCTCACTTATTTCATATTCCATAAGCCATCATTAATAGCATTAATCGTATAATTGCAAATTTCATTTAGGTGGGTTGCAATGGGCAACATAAATATCACTTGACAAAAATGTCTCACATATCTTGCCCAAAAAGAATGGGCGACTAGGGTATTATGAACCTTCGGCTTTTTGGTTGTTCGCTACTGATTAAATCCTTATGGCAATGTATATTTGGATCTGGCATATGGAGTAAGGTGATTAGACATAAATATTTAAAGGAGCAGGAATTTCTTTTCTGGTATTGAAAGGATAGCATTGGCATCCCGCATGGTTCGACTATATGGAATAGCTTTAAAAAGGTTGTTAATTTTTTATTACAAAATCTGGTTTCGACTATGGGCTCGGGTCACTCAATTGTCATTGGGGTGGATCATATTCTAGGAGATGGTAAGGAGTGTTGTATATCTAAGGTACTCATTGGGTTTTTTTTTATGGGAAAGGCATATACTTCTGGAGTCAATTAATTTCCACATGGCGGGACTGTTCTCCTATTTTGAAAAATACACAATATCTAGGGCTAGTTGGACAATTGGCGATGGAATGGAACCAAATATGTGCTAGCTTGAAGGTTTTGGGCATATGTCAGGAGGCACAAAGTGACAATTTGGTATGGTCGGGGAGAATGAAAGCAGGAAATATTATGGTTGCTGATATATATATTTCGCTTTGCGGAAGGGGAGCCTAATGTGTGGAAAATCCAATATTATACGCCTTCTGGAATACTAATATTCCTATTAAAATCATTATGTTCTCCTAGTTAGTATATCACAACAAAATCTCACTTGGGAGAACTTGGAGAAGCGTAATTGGCACGGACCCAACATATGTGAAATTTGCAAAAAGGAGGGGGAAAGCAATTGTCATTTGTTCCTCAAATGTCAACACACGATCCATGTATGGGATAAATTGGCATTACACTTTGGTTTTCCTTATAATCAATTTCATTAAATTGTAGATTGTATGGAGTGGTGGAGCAGACAGAAGTCCTCATGGAGGATTATTCCCCCCCCTATTTTTCTGGGCTATATGTAAACGGAGGGATAACCATATATTTGAGAATTCTGCTGAGGATTTCATTTTGGTATATGATAATACCATAACACTATACTCAATGTTTCTTTTTCATGAGAACAATTACAAAGAACAACAACAGAGGAGGAAAAATCCACAAATTGTGTACCCGATTGAATTCTTAGACGGAGCGACTCAAAAGAATGTTTGCGGATGTGGCTTCTCGATAGCCATGTCTAATGATTTACAGTACAAAATCTACTAGAATGCTAGAATGGGCACAAATAATAAGGTAGAAGCTATGGCATTATGGGGAATTTTATGGTTCACATCTTTTCTCAATATCCCTGATATTCATATATATGGGGTTCAAAGATTATCATGGATCATGTTAATGGAAATGCACATATCAAACAATCAACACTACTTGGATGGCTAAGGAGAATTGATAATCTTTGGACACACCTTGGGAACCCTCCTATCATACAACAGAGAGAGAATATAACCAGCTTGTGGATGATCTCTCAAAGAAAGGGCTTCAAGGAACAGTGGGAGAAATGCACATGGATATAATAATGGAGGGAAATGTACTAAGCACTATGGAGTTCCCATTCCCTGGCTAATTTTACATTTATTTTTTAATCCCTTTTTGTATAATATTGTCTCATAATTTTGTATGTAACAGGTAGGCAAAACGGAAACCTACTGGCAAAATGGTTCTCTCAATGATACACAAAGTAATAGGGACGATCTTGTTTCTTTTCAAGGTCAATATGATGGATGTATTTGTATAATTACTCTCTCCTATATTTGCTACTAGATGTACACATAACTATTATATTTATATACTCTCTATATGTATTATGTTTATCTGGTCACTTGGATAGGGTTTGTATGATCACACAACCCGGATGATTTTCTATGGTGATACAGATACATGAAGTTGATATAATGTACATGACCTTTTTGATAATACAAATATAGCTTTTTTCGTACTAAAAAAAATCTATATATAAAGGAAATCATTACAACAATATTTCTCATTATCATATCATTTACAGAAAATTAAATCTAAATAAGTGAAATTACAATTATTCTGTCTAACTACTCGATATAGCCCAAATTAACACATATATAAATTTACCTTCACATTAACACATATATAAATTTACCTTCACATGATAATTTAAACCCTTTTCATTGTATTTTTTTTAGTTATAATTCACCGAGATGATCTGTCTTTCATCATTGTTTCATAAGGATTTGACAAGGTCTTATTCTACGGCCGCCATGAAAGGTCATCTGCCTAAAAGGAGTCCATCTATATCATGCTATGACGACATAACCGAGTACTTCTCCACCAACATTAGCTCAAGTTCTGATTTTTCCTTAACTGTGTTAATATTACCAATCCAGTGTTATCGCATCTACCAAGTACATTCAATTTGGGCAAGGTTGGCCTAATTTTATCGACGCTTCATCAAGAAGATTTATCTCCAGCGAAATTCTGCGTGAAAAGTTCCCATACTTCCATTACATTGAAGAGAAGGCCAAGTTTCTATCAAAAATACCATTGGCAAAGTTGCATAGTAAAAAGAACATACTTCGATAATAATGGAACTATTTTGGGGACGATATTTTAGCCGGTTTAGGGAATCTCCTTTGGAAAGAGGGTTCTTTCAAATTCCATTAATCACACTTGTTACCTTATGATGATGCAATGGTGAACCATCATACATGAACACAAGTCAAACACATGGTCCAATTTGGTGTATATATATATATATATATATATTAAATTAGAATTTATCTAAAGTGGTGGGGTAATTTTACTAATTTTCTTATCAATATTTAATACTAAATTTTATTGTAATAATTTTAAGTTTTGTTGTTGAATCATCAAGTAATGGTCTCAACACATTATTCATAACTCTCATGAATGTTGTAGGTGCATTCCAAACCCCAAACGACATAACTAACCATCCAAACAAAACTTGCTTTGTCTTGAAAGTAGTTTTCCGAATATCATATTCAACAATTCTTATCTATTGCTAACTGCTTCACAAATCTAACTTAGTGAAGTGAACAACATCATTTAATTGATCTAGAAAATCATCAATCTGAGGAAGATGATAACAATTCTTTATCATGATTTTGTTCATAGCTCTAAAATCCATACGCATGCAACATGTACCATCCTTCTTTGGAACCAAGACAATAGGAGACCCACAAGGAGATGTGCTAGGCTTGATGACCCCTTTTTCAAGCCGCTCTTGAATTTGCTTCTTGATTTTTGCATTCTCCAAAACTGACATTCTATACATGCCAATGTTTGGAAGTGGTGCATCCTACGGCAAATGAATCTCATGAGGAGGCAACCCTTCAGGTTCCTGAAACATCTTGTCATAAGTGTTAACAAATTCAGCCAAATAATTCTTGAGCTTAGAATCAAATCCTTTGAAAGCGTCATATTCAATAGTATATTTAGCTTTAATCATCAACAATACAAAATTCTCACTAGCATTTACAAGCCTTTTCATCTGACTAGCACTTACAAGACATAAGTTAATTTTCTTACAACGTGCTCTAACAATATACTCAACTCCATCTTTAAAAATATGATATTTGTTCTCATGACAATATAATATGGCTTTCTGGTCATGCAAATATGGACTCCCTAAAACAATTCCACATATTTTGAGTGGTACAACATCAAGCTCTACCTCATCAATAAAGTTTGTAGTGACGACAAATTTGAGTTTACATTTTCTTGTCACTTGCAATTTGGTAGCATCATATACCCAACCCAAAGGGTAAGGTTTAGTATGAGGTGTAGTTTCTAAGTTTAGTTTCTTGACAATAGCTTCAAAAATTAGATTGATTTGGAATCCACTATCAAACAAGGTACCAACTTTGGTATGTTTTGTAATCACCTTGATATGGAAAATGCTCAATTCTTTCTTTATCATTTTGAGACTCAACAGGTTTACTAGAAGAATTATTACTTGCAATAGAAGCTTTAATATTCATTCTCATGGCTGTGATTTTGGTTTCATCACCTGAATTAGATCCTATATCTTGGTGAGTTGTTGCAATAGTCTTTTGTTCGCCCTTGTTATTGAACTTATTTGGTCTCATTTCTAGAGGTAGTTTCGAACAATGGTCTTCATCATGTCCTTCTTTTGAACAATGTTTACAGGTAAGTTTCTCTCCTTTCTTGAATGTAACATTGTTTTTTCCTTTTCCTTTAAACTTCCCCTTTCCTTTGTCTCTAGATTTTGATAACTTCATGATAGTTTCTTTAGGAACATTCTTGTCTCTTGGTTCTAAATGAGTTTCCTGAACACATAATTCATCTAACATAAGTATAATATGTCTCAAATAACTATGTAATCCACCTATCTATTTAAGTAGAGTTTCTTGTGAATAGAAATCAAGACCCAATATTAAATCTCTTCTTCTAAATTCTTATGTGTATTTTATACGAGATTTACAATTCAGAAAAAAAGTATCTCCCCTATGTTTGGTCGCTAACCTAGAACAACAGAGAAACAAGGAATACAATGCTTTCCTTAAAGTAAATAGATGACAGTATTTGTCATGGGCTTCGTTCCTTCTTTAGCTTGAATGCTCCAATGCCAGCTCTAATTTCCAAAATTAGAACCTGCACAATCAGATGATAGAAGCCAAGAAACTACGATATTTATGTAGTATCATCTACATACTCTATTAAATAGATTAAAATGGTATTGAAATACATGAAAAAACAACATCACATATAGGAAAATAGAGAATTCTTTGTAATAACATAAGTGGAAGGAGTTTACAACCATAAATAGGTGTTGATCTTGTAGAATAGCTCCTCCAAGGCTGACTTGTCCTTTCCTTGTCACAACATGCACCTCCAATCACCCTAAATGCATGAAATGAAACCTCTCAACCGCATAAGGGTAAAATCACTCTCCAAAAGCCAACCAAAAGCTAACCTGGTGCTTATGGAATGAGGTAAATATATAGGAAGGAGAGGTTGTTCATGAATTCTTATCCATTTACCAATCTAGGCTTGAGATCCAAAAGTGATGGGAGAATGAACTCAAGGGATAAGATGGTGATTTCTCAAGGGTGGAATAATATAAGATTCAAATTTTTGTCCAAGGTAAATGGTTGAAACAACCTCTGGAAGCTTCTGGAAGAGGATGCATTACATTTTTTGTTTTTTATTTTTTCTCGAATTTCTAGAATCAACGCACCCCCACAGTTATGCAGGGTGCACTGCATAACAGCTTGACAGAAGGAGAGACTAAACTTCAATGTAGTTGGTTAGTTATGCATGGTGCATTGGTCCTCAAAATCTTGGAAACTCAGTAGTCAAGAGCAGAAACTCTGGGGAATGAAAATGCATGCTCAGGGCTTTATGCAAGATGATGACAAGGGGGAATAGGATTTTTATTGGTCCCATTAGGAGGCCTATTGATTGGATATGAAAAAATGGCCTATAACAGATTTCCCCCTAAAGCACAAAGTCAAAAATGAAGATTGATGATTGAAGTGCTTTACCTTGTGACAAGTCGATATCAAGAACAATTGATGAGCTTCATCTGTTACAACACATTTTCATTATGACATATTTGTTGCAAAGGGATGCATACCCATACTTAGCATGTAAGCTAACATATCATGTACAATGATCAAAATATGCGTCCATAGATGACAAGTGGTGGATCCATGATTGGATGATTGTCTGTATGATCATGGCCATTATACATTGTGATCTCTGTATAATCCTGAAATCGCAGTCCGGATGGATGAAACTAGATCTGGTGTCTTCTATCTCCTTCACATGACCAACCCACGTATGAGTCTAACCATGTGAATCAATGAGTTAAGGTAGAACATGGTAGACATTAGTTAATTGTCGACCGATGATGTAAGCCGTTAACGTATGTGAGAGAAACCATCGATGATGTTAATGGTTCTCAAGGTACTATAGTACAATTTATATGATGTGAGTAAATGAGTTGATGTCAAACACCACACAAAGTATTTCAGTCGAAGGCCATTGGTGTATGCAAGTACCAAGATACCAAGGGGTGTTTCTAAGTCAACTTCCTGGATAATGTGCAGATGTCGACAAGAAGAGACCTATTGTGGGAGGGCCTTGATGTATCTCCCATCAACAAAACAAAACATATATCATGAGTGAGACAAAATGATATTGATACGAAAATAGATCAGGAAAGAAAAACATGGAATGAAGGATTAAGATTATTGCAACGAATACCAATTGAATCACTTCTCTTGAACATAGAGGCGAAACTGAATGGAGTTGGCAACATTGACCCAAAACTGAAATGGAGGCCCTGAAAAAGGTATGATAAGCAAAAGACAAGCATATTAACCAACCCAACAACCAAAACGATGAAGTGGAAGAGTGTCGTTTTCAAGAGTGGCTCACTGCCATTAGCAAATGGAATACCCTGTTTTCCCATTTTCCCCAACCATATTGCTCAATACCTCTTTATTTTTAAACAAGCTTGAGGAGGATAACATATCCTTGATCTGTAAATTCATCCTTCGGATGAATCTCTCAAAGTATACTTAACGAACCTGGAGAAGGAGTGGTTTGGCCTTGTCATATTCAACAAGTCCATCACTGTTTGATGTTTTAATGAGTCCAACGAAGGTAAAAATCAACATCTTTTTCAAGTTTAGAGAGTTTCAAAAAGAGGCAAAAAAGAAAACTCCAGATGTCCCTTTTTGTAGATAGTCTCTCAAGTTTAAAAAGGTAGAAAACAATACTCAAGAAGACCTCTTAGCCATGTTCAACTAAGGCATTCCTTTTTCGTAGATAGTCTATCTCAGTCCAAAAAAGGGTTAAACTTATACTTAGTAGACGTTTTTTCATTTACTTTAACAAGTTATGAAATACAAGTGATAAACACTCTTTTCATATTTTGGGAGTCTGAAAAGAGCTCAAAGAGGACTCCTCCTAGAGGAACGAGTGGTATAAAGGGTAACAACTAGTTTCGTTCATGATGGAACTGTTCAAAACACACAAAGGTCAAGAGGATGGCTAATAAGACCACTCATCATAGCGACCCCTTAGGACAAGGTAAAAACCAAGTGACAGCGCATGATCGACCAAGAAAATGGTGATGACGGAACGAAAAAACCAAGGCTCATCTGGAAAAAAACAGGCTAATAAAAATGGCAATCACGAGGTATAAAATGGGAATGGTTTCATTTTTAGAGAAGATTGAAACATGGGAAACTATGCTTGAAATTGGTTTCATTTTTACACAAGATTGAAACAAAGAAAACTATGTTTGGAATAAGTTTGCATGCCCCCAACATAATGAATCAATTCAAGGTACATGCCCACCAAGCTTCATTTCATGCACCTAATTAGACTACTGGGTACTAACAAGTGGATGGAATGAAGGTTCATTTACGAGATCAAGTGAAAGACACGTATGGGAATTTACGAGATCTAATCAAAGAATATAATTGAAAGGGGATCGATTTCATTTTTTAATGAGATTGACATAGGAAAATAGCTATGCTCATAGGAACCTATTTCATTTTTTATCGAGGTTGACATAGTAAAAGAACTATCCTCATAAGATCTTGTTTCATTTTTTAACAAGCTTGACACAAGAAAAGGAACATTGCTCCCAGTACCTTACTTCATTTTTTTATTGAGATTGACACAATAAAAAGAACTCTAATCTGACACCTTGTTTCATTTTTTAAGGAACTTGACATGAGAAAAGGAACTCTACTTTGACCTTGTTTCATTTTTTAACAAACTTGACACAAGAAAATGAACTTTGCTCAAATCTTGATCATGGCCTTCGAGAGACCATGACTTCCAAGAGGTTCTCATCTTATGGGAGAACAACACTCTGTAAGGGATATATATCAAGGGATCTAATGGAAATACCAGGCTCCAATGTCCCCAGTAAATGATTCACCATACCACCTATTGGATCTAGGTCGAAAGAAGTTGAGAAGACAATGAAAGGCTCATCTTCATCAGTAGGTATGTGAATGGGACAAGTTTCCACATAATTGACCTGTGGTGAGGAAGATACCACTTGCATATAAGGACAATTTAGGGAAGCTAGTTGATTGGGAGTCACATTAGGACCAACGAATGAAAGCTGGTCAATAGTAACAATTCTTCCTTCATGTGGGAAACATATCACACGAAAGAGTGAAGAGACAAGAACTCCCACAACATAAACATAGTCACGCCCAAGGTGTTAATTAAAATCCAAAGGGCCTTGGACTACCATCACATCAATATAGTCAACATTTCCTCCCAAAGTAATAAGCATGTTAGGAAGGATCACTAACGGTTGACTGGTTCCTCTGTTAAAAGAAAATAGATTTTTGGTAACAGGCACAAGCTGCGCAGAACCTAAAACTTTCCAAGTAGTTGAAGACAGAATACTAACATATGCATCTTCATCTATGATTGTGCTAGGTATGACCACATTATAATCATGTACCATGATCTAGAAGGGCACATAAGGAGGAAGATGGTATCCTACCAGTCGATTCCAATCAAAGGAGGTGACCATCCTACTTGGAGGGGGTTCCATGGGAACGAGAGAATTTCCCCCTTGTACTATGGAATGGGAGAAATTATCTCCAGTGTTGTAAGAATTGGAGGATTCCACTCCTGTGCCAAGGGAATGGGAGAACTATCCCCCAGTTCATCGAAACATGAATAAATGAGAAGAATATGAGCGATATGAACTTCACTATCTACGGGAAAGGTACGATCAACTGAAGATGGAATCAAGTCAACCATTTTCTCAACCAATGGTTGGTCAGGAATAGACTCATGGGATTCACGTTCAGAGAGAGTGGGATTGATTAGATTCAAATTCTGATCAATCACTTCATCAACTAGTGGAGGATTGGGAGAAAACTTCTGGTAACCAGCTGGGAGTCATAGCTGAGAAGCTGTAAGGTTTTACAACACTTTTGAGGCTTCATCCATATAAGGAAAACGTGAATAAGATGATTCCCTTCACATAAATTATAGGAAAATTTGACTTTACCCTTTTTCCCATGGACCTTACTATCGCTACTTGTGGCTTTGTCACCAGCATAATCTCCAGAAGTTGATGAAAAAGGTCGATGTGAGCCCGTGGACCACACTTCTAATATCTTGGGAATATTAGGACAATCTCTAAGAAGGTGGTCACCCTTACATAACATGCAAGAGAATTTAAATTTATGGGGCTGATTGGAATATTTGTCCATACTAGTTGCATCAGTAGTAATTGTTGCTTGCTTGACCCCTTGCTTATTTTTCTTCTTCTTCTTCCCTTTCTTCTTCTTCTTAGCTTCCTGGTTACTAGAATCAATACTTTCACTAGGCGAGGAGGAACAAAGAGATCAAGAAACAATAAGTGAAGAAGGAAAAGGGTCAACTTTAGGATCAACTTGAGGTTGATATGGTTCATGTGGAGGAGAACTTGCTTGAGAAGCAGTTTGGACATTCAGAACCATAGGAGTAGAAAACAACCAAATTAACAAACCAATGGTAAATCTGAGAAGGGACAATGTTTCCATATAAGGGGCACCAATATTTCCAAAAGAAGGAAAATGACCAAGATTCCCATCAGAGGGGTTCCCTTTATTGGTAGACTCTAGAACTATTTCCATTAGTCTCAACCTAATATCCACTAAGGAGTTGTTCCATGGGTAGGATGTTGTTTCACAGTTAATTAATTTATTTTAGAAATTAAAGACACAAACAAAACAAAGGGGTAACTAGGCATAAAGGTTTACCAAGCAACCGTCAACTGCAATATACACCTTGGCAAACTAAGAACTTAACGTACGTGTAGGTAATCTACCCGAATGCTATGTTCAATGTATGATGATATACAAGGTGATCGACTCAGTTACTTATGGATGGATAGCAGCCTATGGGGAAATCCCAAAATATACTCGACGGCACATGGGAGTGTAGTCTGTAGTAGTGTTGTCTAATGCATAACCGTTTGATGAGATAATTCCCATATACTTTTCATGCATGGAGCATCATCCGATATACCCGAATGTACGCGGAGTACGATCCTATACACTTACGTATGTGAGATGGGATATCACCCCTGGGATGAAATGCTAGCAAACAATGATAACTCCTATGTTTAACAACGTTGGAACACGTCTCTAGCCTAGACCTCTAAGTGTTTGTGTTAATGTCACAAATGCTCTTTAGGTTAATTAAGATGAATTTTAGAGTTGATCGTGAATTATATTTCGATTTCAACGCTCAAAATTTGATGTCACGTAAACACAACTATGGTGTAACTAATATGATGAAAATAACTCTTTTAATTTTCGATGAAAGCTATCTAGTGTAGGGAAGAGGTGCAAACAATGATGCAACAATAAAAAATGCAGCCAACAAGAGTTTCTTAACTAGATATTTCAATTTCACTATTCCAATTCAATTCAAAAGGATTAAAAGATACTAAACCATGCAATGTAATCTATGCATGATTCCCCTGAAAACTATGCAAATGCAATCTATGCACAATTTCATTTCATGTTGTGAAAGTAAGAATTCTAACTATACAAATGTGATTTATGCAAGAAAATTATTCAAAACAAACACAAGAGGATTCCAATGAAATCAAACGTAATTTGTGGTTTCTTGGACAAAAGACTCAGACTAAAACTGGGTGAAAATTCAAAAATCAAAAGAGATGACACTCAAAGGCGATTAACACTCATGCACAATTAAACTCCCCTTAACGATTGAGGGGGTTTTTTGTTGCAAAAATGAAAGAAAAAATACACAATTTCACACCAACGAATTCCAATTTCACACACAAAACCCTAGATGCAAATGCAAAGATTTATATTTTCAACACAATTAATTTTTGAAATGAAGAAAAATAAGATGAAGATGTTTAATCACTGATTGAAATGCACTTTTTAGAATGAAGATTGAAACAACAATTCATCCAAGCGGTCAATGACCAAACAAAACCAGTTTGTAAGCGACCAAATGATAAGAACAAAGAAAAATCAAAACCAATCCTTACCAAAGGAAATCAAACACAAATTAAAACCAAATGGAGGCTTTAGAGAGACCACAAGGCACTCAAGACTCAGGGAAGGTTAGCTGGAAGTAGGCTAATCAAAGAGACACTCAAAACAGGGGGCAAGTTTTGTGCAAAAACAAGGGCCAACACTGATGTAAAAGAGGCACCAGTGCTTTGTAACGCTGGTACAGAGTTGGCCCAGGTGAGGTGAAACACTCTGTTAGACGCACTGGGGGAGCGTTGGTCCAGGAATAGAGGATTTTGACACAAAAATTGCAAAAGGGACTCAATGAAATCACTTCTTAGGTTTGTTCTTGGATGGGTAAAGAAACAAAGGTCTATCAAAGAGGTAATCAAACATAATGGACAAAGGAACCACTAAGGGAATACACCATTCCCCATTATGGTCACCAATTTGTTATACGATATTTATGATTGTGGACAAGAGTATCTCCCCTAGGTTTGGTGGCTAAACTATAACAATAGAGAAACAAGGAATACAATTATTTTCTTAAAGTGTATAGAGGACGGTATGAAGCCTACCTGGAATCCGTCATGGGCTTCGCTCCTTTAGCTTGAATGCTCCAAATCTAGCTTTGGTTACCAAAATTAGAACCTACACAGTCAGATGCCACAAGCCAAGAAACTACGAGATCTATGTGGTATCATCTACATACTCTATTCAATAGATCAACATGGTATTGAAATGCATGAAATAACAACATCACATATAGGGAAATAGAAAATTCTTTGCATTAATATAAATGGAAGAATTTTACAACCATAAATAGGTGTTGATCTTGTACAAGAGCTCCTCCAAGGCTGACTTGTCCTTTCCTTGTCACATTATGCACCTCTAATCACCCTAAATGCATGAAATGAAACCTCTCACCATGACAGCACAAGGGTAAAATCACTTTTCCAAAATCCAACCAAAAACTAACCTGGTGCTTATGAAATAAGGTAAATATATAGGTCGGAGAGTTAGTTCATGAATTCTTAATTTACCAATCTAGGCTTGAGATCCAAAACGATGTGAGGATGATCTCAAGGGATAAGAAGGTGATTTATCCAAGGTGGAATCATATAGGATTCAAATTTTTATCCAAGGTAAATGGCTGAAACAACCTCTGGAAGCTTCTGGAAGAGGAAGCTTCAAATTTTTATTTTTATTTTTTCCCGAATTTATAGAATCAATGCACCCCCACAATTATGTAGGCTACATTGCATAGCACCTTGAGAGAAGGAGAGGATGCACTGCAATGCATTTTCTCAGTTATGTAGGGTGCATTGTTCCTTAAAAGCTTGGAAACTTAACAGTCAAGAGCAAAAACTTTTGGGAATGAAAGAGGCATGCTTAGGGCTTTGTGCAAGGTGACGTCAAGGGGGAAAGGGATGTTGATTGATCCCATTAGGAGGCCTATTGATCAGATGTGACAAAATGGCCTATACTAGTGTAAATTTGAACACTCTAACCTTTAGCTTGTCTAAAATTTTTCCAATCCATAATTTCTTTTCGCATATAAGCTAATGGATAAAATTTACTTCTTAATGTAGTTATAAAATAAGAAGAGATAGTTTTACCACTTCTCTTCAGATATTCTTGAGTTCTATCCTCCCATTAGATAAGGGACACACTTTCCAAACAAAGAGAAGCAAGTTGGATCTTTGTAACGACATCCTTCATATTTTTAATTATGCAATATACTTCAATTTGGCAAACCTAATTATCCAACGTTTCATTATTTAATTCCCAATTGTACATAGGCAATTCAAACTTGACATCAAGCTTAAGAAAAGGAGACTTAACATGTCGTTTTGGAGATCTAAGTGGAGTATGTCTAGGTGTTGAAGGAGGTGAGGATGGGGGTGAAGATGGAGGTGAAGGAGGAAGTGAAGGTGGAGGATTTCTCCCATCACCACCATTACCTTTTTGTTGATTAGAACTTTCTCCTTGAAACCTTGTTGCCATTTCACTGTAAAACACTTTCAGCATCTCAGACATATCATAGAAATCCTTTCTAAAAGCTCTCTCATCCTCAGACATCAACTCTTGTCCTTCTTTATGTGCCATGTTTGGTGGCATTCTTGGAGTTTGTGACCTCCATGAACCAATTGGAGGGTTTGGTTCTTCAAGCACTCCTTCTCCTGTAAAATTATACCTTTTAATCATTCAAAAACACTTGCGAAAGTAGTCAAACCTTCAAAACAACCATGCTCTGATACCAAACTGATATGAAATTAAAAACTTGAAGGTTTCTTGAATAAGTTTGCAAGCTAGTTTAGTTTATGTCTTGTGGGAGATGGATCAAAATTTCAAAAGTAAATTAAAATTTAGTTAAGTTTTGCAGATATCACCAGAGAAAAATAGACAACATGGAGAAGAAAAAAACAACAATTTGATAATGAAGTTCACCCCTCCTGGGTTACATCTCCTGGTCCAGCTTCCAATGTTGGCCCTTTGTATTATATGCTCAAAATGAAAATTACATCAACATAAATGCTCAAATCACAAAAATAATGCTATGATTGTGTCAAGAACCCAAAAAAACCCCTGTTTAGGCTCTTCTTGGGCTAAAAAAGGTCGAAAAATGACGAAGATAGGCCTCCTTGCTCCTTTCTTTGCTATTTGTTGTGCAAAATGTAACAACCCTGGTGAAAATTCCACATAAAAATATATATTAACCAAAGTTGATGGGACACTTATTCCAAGCTGAAGGTTGGACAAGACATATTAGGGGGTGTTCAATTGGTTGTTTATGGCTAACGAAATTGACAAAGGTAATGGATAAGGCTTTGGAAAGGAAAAAATGTATTTTTGGCCCAATTATTTATGAAAATAATGGAAATTAGGAGAAAAAGGAGGAGAAAGGTTACAAGTTACATGTGAGGAGGAAATTGAAGGAAAATAATGGAAATGAAGAAAATAGAGGCCTCATTGATAAAAAGGCTTCTGAGGATCAGTTGGCAAGCTTGATCAGTTGATTTTTGGAGCTCTCTCATCATTCTGTCTCTCCCTCATACTCTTGGACACTTAGAGTTTTCTTTGAGTACTTTGGCAACGGAGCAAGAACAACAAAGAAGGCAAGAGGAAGCAAATATCAAGAAGCTATATCAGGCTTCATTGCAGGTATCAACTTGCATGTGTATTTTCCTTGCTAAATTTGGCATTCATGGGATTTCATGTGGTTCTTTTCTTTCATGGCATGTGTTAAGTCCCTATACTACTAGTGTAACCCCTTATTGTTATTAGTACAACCCCCTTATTATATTGTTGTGCCCATGTAGTCCCCATATTGTTATTATTGTGCCCCATAGAAGCTCACAATTTTTATTATTGTGCCCTTACATTATTATTGTTATGTCGGCTCTAATTATATTATGACCCCTTAGAATCCTATATATAGAAAGGAGGTCTTGTCATTTGTATCAGTTAAGAATTGTTCATTTGTGTAATGTGAAGGAGGTTGCCCCCTCGAAAAGGCTTATTTCTAAGGTATTGATCTATCTTTTCTATATTTTTGTGAGTTGGTTTCATAACAACATGTGCTTTTCTAGGTGAGACAATTTTCTTCAACCTAGACTTTCCTTTTCTTGATAGCTTTGATGAGATGGGTTCTCTCATTCAGTTTATGTGGGATGGCTAGATTGGATTCAAAGTTGAGTGGGGTGGATCTACGAACTGACAAACACATGGTCTAGTGGTCCTTGAACTAGACTGTGGACCATAAAGCCACTAGCCTAGTAACCACTGAACCAAACTGTGGGTTGCAGTAAAGCCAGATTGTGTGCCTCGGTAGGCCTAGGAATCCTTGCCGATGAATGGCGGGATATACAATAAAGCCAAGATGTGTATTTTCTCTTCGTTGGGCCTAGTGGTCCTTAGATGGGATGGATGGTAAAGCCTGGAGAGTATATATCAGTGTAGGGCTTAGTGATCCCTAGATTGGACTGTGGATTGCGATAAAGCCTAAGAGACTAGGAGGCACTCAAATTCCTCACAGTGTAGGTGGAGAACTCTAGTGGCATCCATGCTTGTTGATGTTTTTGGTGTGTTCTATGAGTCCCACATTCATGATTGGAATATTGCACGGGGGTGATTGGCTGAAGAGAGACTTGGATCAGCCAATATATGGTCAGGTGGAACGTGGTAGTCCCATCTCTGGTTTGTTTATTACATTCATTAATGAAAAATTCATTCCCTTGTTTTTCATGTGTAAATGTACTGATGTGTATATGGATTTTATTGCTGATATGTTTATGATATTTTTGTCCCTATTATGTTGGTTATATGTATGTTTTATGACAACAGATATGCATGACAGTCAACATGTTTTTACTTGTGTATGAATGAATAATGTGTCTATGACCTAATAGATGATAATGCAACAAATGACATGAGGGAACAATGGTTCATAGCGATTTCTCATATAAGTATGAGATTCCTATACTTAATTATGTTGTTCAAACCTATAGGTTACATGTTGATGATATGTTTGACGAAATTCCTATCATGGCTAGTAGGGGTTTGGCTATGGTCTTGTTCAACTTATTTCTTTTGCATCATTGTTTCCCTATAATTTCACTGATTCTAAGATATCACTCCATTCTGGGCAGTGACCCAGGCTTTGGGCTTGATAAAGGGGCTTGAATCCTGGGGTCACTAGCACAGAACTAACAACTTTGGTCTATGGTCGCTGGTAAGAAAGCCTGTGAGAGCGACTTTGGGTTTTTGGTCCTTCCCTTGCCCATAGCATGAGAGTGACTATGGCCTAAGAGGTCCAGAGGATCGGTGGGACCCAGGGATGGGTTGTCTGAGTGGATGGCATGTCTCCTGAGGATTATGAAGTTGATGTTGGATGAATGTGTGTGATGTTTCTGTCAATTCCACTTCCTTAAGGTCACATAGGAGGTCGAATCTGATCATAGTAGCCTCTCGTCTCATGTTTACTCTGGTTGGCATGGTTACTTGGGTGGATGTGGGAGGATGGTGTTACATAAAATGACAAAACTAGAAAAACTAACAACATTTTCCTCCTTTGGCGTATCTTTGGGGTAGCTTTCTGATGATGAATGGAACTCCCTCTAACTCCTTATGGTTGAGGAGAATTTTTTTTAAATATTCATTATAAAATATTTGAATTCAATGCAGCCAATGCAAAAGTCAACCCATCTAGTGGTCAAGTTAGTCCCGCTTTTGGGGTTCAAACACACTATATATAGGTGTTGTGTGGAGGAACTTAAGAGCCACTTATTCAAGACAATTTGGGTTTGTCTATGGAAGAAAATGAGAAGTTCTGAGGTTCATACCTCATGAACCAAGTGAAGTGGAGTTGTGTTAGAGAGGTTTTCTATGGGAAGGTTTTTGGCACTTTTTTTGGAACTCTTTGGGAAGGTTTTTTGTGCTAGTTAGAAGGTGAGTTACAAAGATATTCTAGAGTTTGTGTCTTATCACTATTGAAGGCTAAAAATTTAGTCCTATTGAAGTTGAGTTTCAGGTTTGTTTTGGGGGCCAAATTCTAGTGTTTTAAGGTAGAGTATAAGCCTAGTTTGAAGGCCGAGTCTTGAAGTTTTGAGGGGTGAATTTAGGTATATTTTGAGAGCCAAGCTCTGGAGCATTGAAGACCAATTTTAGTTTTGGTTTGAAGGCTATTTTTTTTGCATTTTGAAGCCCGTGTTCAAGTCTAGTTTGTGGCCGAAGTTGCAGTTCTATTATAAACCATGTTCTAGTTTGATATTTGAGGTAGCCAAGCTCTAATGGAGAACTATTGCACAGATCATTGGAGGTCGAGTTTGTTTGCCTAAACTAGTTTTAAGGGAGATGTTAGATGAAGTAGTTGCTATTTTAAGGTGAAGATAGGGTTGAAACTTGTTGTGGATAGAGGTGCAATAAGAATAAGATTATGATGGAATTTTTTTTGATAGGCTCGTGAGCTGCATAAGGTGAATGTTAAGTGCAAAGGTTGATAGGACGTATGAAGTAGAACTTCAAGATTATAAAAGTCTGTTTGGTTCCAAGAATGCTGAAATTCCCTATGAAGTAGAAAGAAATCTATAATGTTGAGTACAACCTTCTAGGTGGGAAATCCTTCTCTTTGAACATATAGTGGTAGTTGAATAGTGAACAAAATGAATTGAGGAAGGTGAATCACTAGAAGGGAAGATCTCTTTATGATCAAATATAGAGAAATCACATGTAGGAGATCAAGTCTAAAGATTCAGGTCATGAAGTCTGTTAAAGAGTAGAAAGTTAAGGTGTATAGGTCAAGTGGCTATGATCAAGCTTGAAGGTGCTAACATGAGGGTTTCAGGGTTAGATGAAGAGTCTTTGAAGAATTTGTTAAGGGATAGAATTTATTGATGACAGATCCAAGGAACAAGTTGAAGACATTGGTTGGAGCTTATAGTTTATTGTTTTTGTGCTCAGTTGGGGGAGATTTGTGTCTCCTGTAAGTTAGTGCTTACATTTTCTTAGTCAGTGATCAACTAGGGGAATGCAATATCCTGTTGGTTAGTGGCTATGAAAAGTTGTAACTTGGTGCTTACTTTGTACAAGGAATTTGACAAAATATTTCAAAGAAGAATTGTATAAGTGTTTCTTATGTGAATATCCATATTTCATGATATGTGTGTCTGAAATATTTTAAAAGATAAAAATAGTTAAAAATAATGAAATATTGATTCATCACCCCTCTCAGTATTTCCAACAAGGAAAGTAGAAGTAGTTATAAGTAGAGAGAATAATTTTTTTTAACAGTAAAGAGTGGATAAATTATATTAATCAGTGCCTGTACACGGCCAAAAACCGAGAGAATTACAATTTTTTTATAATGTCATCCATGGTAGAAATATTTTCAGACTGTTCAAATTGTTTTTTCCAAAATAGCATTGTTTCAACAAAGAAATACATTTATATTTCGACATCAAAAAGTGAAAACACAGGGGACTCACTAATCCTCCATTACCGCTAGATAATTGAGATCAATTCCAGTAGTGTCATCATCAGACCGAGCATTATTTTATTCTAGTTTGTGTTGGAGTTCTTCAATTTGCATTCTCAGAGCATTCACTTCATCCTCTAATTGACGAATCTTCATATTATTTTCTATCTGCCTCTCTTGCATTTTATATGCCTCGTTCTGTTGCTAATGGAGACACCTTTTCATCACCGCCAACCCCTCCTTGAATTCAACATGTTCCTTGACACAACTACCACAACTAGAAGTTGGGAATTATGTCTGTGGACAACACTTCCCCCGATCCTTCACTGAGCACCCCAAAATTATACCAGAACGAGGGAAACGACAGCCCTAGGAACCCGAAATTGAGGCCACCTCGTGAGAGTGACTCAATGCCTCCATGTTAACAACCATGATTACTTGAACAAAATTACCCGAATAGAAAGGATAATCCACAAGCCTCTCACTTTCCTAGTGAAGACCATAGTGATGAACATAGAGCCTCTCAAATTCTTGAAATGATAAATGCAAATAGGATAAACCCAAAGCCTCTCAATTTCCTTGCGAAGACCACAACTAGTATAAACAGAGAGCTCAACAATGACCACACAAAGAGGAAAAAAATAGATCTTCTCAAACCCCTCGGTCTTACCAAATGTTATGAAGCCCTCCTCTGCAAACACTAGCTTACACACCCAAGTGTTTCTACCCTCTAATCCCATAGTTGTGATTCCTAGACCCTGCCACAGGCTCCCAGAGCTTATTACCTCTAGGACAGACACAAACCCACTCTTATGTAAGAAGTTTGAATCGTTATTCCTCATTAAATAGAAATTCCAGAGCCTTAGCCAAATGCGGAAATGATGGACATATTGTATCCCAATGATCCGCCATTATGATCCTGAGTTTTGAAATGACTTGCAGCTTGTCCAAATTCATCGTCCCCCCCGCGAATAGTCTGCACCAGCCTGGATGGATTAAATTCCAGTCTTGTTATATGTTTATTTTCTTGTTATCACCTTGAATGAAGCTGCTACGGAGCCTGATCCATGAATTGAATACCCAATCTCCCACACTTGAGCACAAGTTGACTCCAGGTGTTACCACCTTTTGAGGACAAGGAGCACGCGACAATGGATAAAGCACATCACGCTAAGGAGAGACTACATGGGGCAGGTAAGAGGGGCGTGAGATTAGAGGGAATATGTGATAGGGGAAGGAAGGGAAGGCGGGGTGGGGGGGGGGGGGTGAAGAGGAAGGAGAAGCCAAGGTGGTCGAGGCGACCAAGAGAGGTGAGTGAAGTGGCGGAGGAGGTGGAAGAGGGGAGGGAAGGTGAAGAAATATGAGGGGAGGTAGAGGGAGGTACCAAGGGGGAGGCAAAAGGGAGCAATGAAGGGTATTATGGGAGATAAAAACCACTTGAACTCCCTCATTTCCAAGTAATTATTTCCATTTTTAAAGTAGGAATCAAAAATAACTCTCAAGAATTGGATTTTCATATAATTAATTAGGGGATAGTAAAATGACCCTCTACCCTATTCACTTCGCTACTTTCTTCGTTCATGTCTTGCATGCAAAGTTGGCTTACTTGTCAATTTCCTTATTTTTCCCTCTTAGGATGTGGAAAAAATTTAATTGTCCAAAGTGAGGAAGTATTCATTGGACTCTCCTAAGGATTTGATTCAGCTTATTGTTCTGAGCCACTAAGTTGTGGTTCATATGCTTTATGATTAGAAGGGAGTCCCCTATTATAGACATATCGATGATTCCTTTTTTTGAGCCAAAGTGATACCAAGAAACAAGCCATAAGCCTCGACTTGATTGTTTGTCTTCTCTTCCAACTCCAAGGCGTAGCTATATTCTATGATTTCTTCGGGATTAATGAGAATCCCTCCACCTCTTGCCACTCCATAAGTAGATAGAATAATAAAAAAGAAGGGATTTGAGTTTTGAAGTTGGCGACTTAGTGTTAGCACATCTACGAAAATAAATATTTCCCAAAATGGAATATAACAATATGAATTTAAAGAAAATACGAACTTGTAAAATTGTGAGGAAGTTTTCTTCAAATTTGTATGAGATTGAACTTCCACTTGATAGTGGAATTTCTCTAATTTTCATTATTTCATACTTGTATCCTTACAATGGAAATCAAGTACAGAAGTCGGAAGATGCACATAATATTTGGAAAGGTCAAATAATTCAATGGGAAAACTATTTACCTATAATAGAACCATTTCTTATTGAGGATATTTTTGATAGAAATATGGTTGAAAATATAAGTGGGAAATATTATTTCCAATATTTAGTCAAATGGAGAGATCATCCATTAAAATATACTACATGGATGACCACTACAAAGATACTACAAGATGACAACACTATGGAAGAAAGAGTGGATTTGTGAAAGTCATAATTTGACCTCTAGAAGCTATTCAAGGTTTACTAAAAGGAGGAGCATTTCTTTAATTTGAATTAGTTTTTGTTGTTTTTTATTTATTTAAAAAGATGGTTTAGTTTGAAAATAAAGGATTTATTTTCAGTAAATGGATGTAATTACTACATTATAGCAAGATATTAAAGGAGTTTGGATTTAATTAGATATTTTATAAAAAAAAAAAAAAATTGAATCCATCCATGCGAGATCAAGAAGAATTGTCACCATTGTGCATATAAACACAATTCGAGCTTTTTAATAAGCAGGGTGTAGATGGGAATTTTGGAGTAACTTTGAGATGAATGAATTTCTAGTTGATTTTGTTATGTCTCTCCTCTTTCTAGGTGCTTCTCTATTGAATGCTCTATCAAGGTGTTTTTATGTATTTTAGTAGTTAAATTTGGTTTAGTAAAAACAAATTGTTGTAGGTAAAGAGATTCACTCTCTGAATCCTCAATAACTAGATCAATTCTCCAAGTTATGTTATCTCTAGTCGAATTTATCTAAAATTCATAAAGCCTGAGCAACTTTAGAAGAAATCATGAGTTAATCTCAAAATTTGGACGCAAAACTATAGATATTATTAGTACTCCTCGAGTGGAATCAAATCGAAATCATGGTATAGCCTATAACATTTGATAAAGCAATATTACAACAACATTAAATTCAAATTGTTGTTCATTTGACAAAAAAGAGACTTGTTTTGGTTTGGTGCTTATTGTTAAGTTATACTGACCAAATTGTGAGTCACAAAGGTGAATGAGAGGTAGGTTCTTTTTGTGACGTGCACCATATTCCCAATGGTACAAGTGAGATCCTGATTATAAAATTAATGTTTATGTTTAATATTTTAATTGAGTTCAGTAAGATAATTATTTTATAACATATTATGGAAAATTTGGTCTTAATTGAAGTTACAAGGCATACTATTTTAATTGTAAGATTATTAGATTATTATGTGATTGAAATTTAATTGTGATATAGTCATTGCAATTAGAACTTACTAATTTTTTGTTATATGCATTTATTCTTATATTGTATAAGTATTATGCATGAGAAGTATTATTAAAAAAAAGAGAGATAATTGATGGATTTTATGAATAATTTAGTGAATGTTACAACCTAAATCAATTAAGATGATCACCATAATAGATATAACCATATTATAAACCTTTATCATAATATGACATAATATTGAATTAAATTTCTTAATTGCACAAGATGTTTGAACCCTTGATGAACATTGACATTTATCATAACCATTGAGGATTGTAGTTCACTAGAATATAAGTCAATCAAGATAAATACCACAATGTGGCATAACCATTGAAAAATGTTACAACCTAACATAACTTTTTAGAAACATGAAGTAGGATAATGTTAAAGTGAACCACTTAGATTCCTAATGTGACATAATCATTGTGTGATGTCATAATCCAACCATAACAATTGAGATATGTAGAAACTTAACATTAGAAACATAGTGAATGTCATAATGTGACATAACCATTAAGGAACATTATTTTCCAACATGACCTTTAAAAATTGTTGCAATGCGACATAATCCTTAATAAATACTGAAATGTGACATAATAATTAAAAAAACATAGTCAATCAAAATAATTCAACTAAAAACCCGGATGTGGGTGACATCCAAGAATATTAATGGCGTTTCAGAGGAATGTCGATGCTCAGCCATGCCAACTGCTGGCTAGCGCTATTATCCATGCCCAGTTATGGCACCTGAAGGCTCACCTAAGGCGAGAGCAGGTCCACCTGCAAGATGTCTTAAATGAACGCTCCGGCCGAGACAAGGAATCTGTTAGTTTAAACATGGCACATTTGCCCTTCAATCTCATTGCTTGCCCTCCATCCTCAAGCATCTCCCTGCTCCAAGCAGGAAACCCCTGCGGTAGAACTATAACAGGCATTCGCTGCTGGATTCTTTGCGGTTTTGATTTTGGAATTGGGTTTCATTTCTCCCATTCCCAGCTCTACCCCTTGAACCCTGTTCAGGCACCCACTGTGCATTCTCTGCTTCCCATCCAAGTGCCTAATACCCTTGCGCTTCTCCTTCGCCTCATTACCATGGTTCGACACTGCATGAGAAGCCGCCATGGAGGTAGCCGAGGTGGTCGACCTCGCTCTCAGGCTACGCAAACCATGGATCAGCTACTGCCTTCTGCCTCTCCGCCATCTTCTCAAGCTAATTCTCCCCCTCCCAGCCCATCCTACAGACACTTTCCACACAACGCCTTCCAGTCGACTCATTTTAGATTTCAAAGCAACCTTAATCAGCCTATTATCACTACTAATATTACCATCATCTTCTCTAAAGAAGAAGACCAGCATAATACTCCAGCGCGTACCTTGGCAGAGCAATCTCAGGACATTCGCAGAATTGCTGGTAGTCATGGCTCTGAGCAGAACTCGGCAGAAGAAGGCAGAGCAGCAAGGCGTGGCGGATAGCATGAGGAAGGCGACACTACAGGAAACACTCGGCAACTAGGTGGCAGCTCGCATGGTGCCACTACTTCGATGGCAATTGCTGGCAGCTCAAGCGACACCCTTCAAGCGACAAAACCTCCAGGTGGCGCGACTGGTGACGTGGCGTAGGAAGGCAAAATATGGTATGGTAACTCTTGCCCCGTCATCAAGGAGTCACCGGACTTGGATGTCCCCATGTGATGCCACCTGGACTCCCTCGTGCCTTCTCAGAGTTTTGTTGCTGATGGGTCAAGTTCTGCTATTTATGGTTTTGTGGTTTTGTTTATATTTTTTGTGGATCGGTCATCTGTGGTTCTGCTGCTGACATATACAACAATTTTGTCAAATGGTGTTGTCTCAACTGCTTCAAATGGTGTTATTTCCAACTCTCATTGTGGTTTTGCCATTGTATTCCCGCTCCTATGCATGGTGTTTTGCAAAATGTAGCTGGTTTTCCCAAATATGGGACAGTTTTGATAATCAGAAGGAACTCAGACGTTCTCGGCTGAGGCTTCTGCCTCATTGTAAATATATTTTTCCTTCCTTTTAATAGAATTAGTTTTTACAGAGAAATTTTTTTAAACTAAAATAAACATCACAATAAATATAGTCATATTATAAACCTTATATCAATTTAACATAATACTAAAAACAACCTCTTACTAGACCATGTATTATAATATTATGATCACTTGTAATATTATAATGTCGCATAATACTGAAGTTTACCATAACATTTTATATATATATATATAATTTTAAAATTGTATTTTATAATCTAATTTAATAAATCTTTATTTTTTCTTTATTACAAAATTATTAATACAAAATGATAATAAATTGCATAGTAATTTAATTTTCCTTGAAACTATAATTATTCACATGTTTTTTTTTTTTTTTAATTAATTTTCTCATAATTTAAATTCACTAATTATAATTATAATTATAATATATATTTATATATATAATTAATAGGAAATTATAATTATTCACATGTTTCTTTTAAAGTTAATTTTCTTATAATTTAATTCACCAATTACAATTATTTTTTAATTGGTTTGACTTACTATGGATTTGAACTATAAATATGATGTTTATATAATACTTCATGACACAACAACAACCAATTGAGCTATGTGCTATGGGTTTAATTCATCAATTATATTTAAACATAAAGTATATTTTGATTTAATTTGAGATTTATGATTAATTAAATTTTAAGTTATTTTAATTTGCAAAATTATATTGAATATTGTTAAGATAAAAGCTAATTAGTGAAAACCAAAATGTCATGAGATGAAAGAGTTTGCCACTTATAATTTTAAAAAAGTGAAGATGAAAAACACTTTATCTTCCATGTTATACTCATGTTCAATTTAATTTCAAAATATTCATTGTAAGACTAATCTTTTCTTGACCTTTTAAGTTAGCCAAACTATGGCGATCTCCAAAGGGTTCACTCACTAATTTTTAAATATAGAAATAAAATGTTAAAAAATTCCAATTAATCTCTTATAAACGATAAAGATAGAAGTTCTTAGTAGACATTCTTTTTCTTCAAGTTCATCATCTTATAATTATCTTTAAAATTCCATTTTCACTTTATAATTATAAATAATTTTTAACTAAAAAATATAAATAATTTTTATTTTTAATTATGATTAATTAATTTTTAATAGATATATACATTTTAAATATAATTAATTAACTTTAAATATAAATTTTGTTTTTAATATTTTACTTTTAAATAATTAATTTTAAATTTTTTAAATTGATTTTTTTAATTATAATTTTATAAAATTTATTATTATTATTATTGAATTTTAATTTTTTGAAATTGATTTTTTTAATTATAAATTTATAAATTTTATTATCATTATTATTGAATGTATATGAGAATTTATTGCAAAATTTTTGTAGACAAAAAAATTGATAAAAAAGGTTTATGAGAAATATCAAGTACAATGTAATAAGTTAATCATGAGCGTACTGTTTTTTCATCTTATTTATTGAATATCATTTTATTCTTATCTAATAGATAAAAGAGAAAAACAGTAAACTAATAATTAACTCATAAAATTTTTCTTAATAAATTAATCATTGACACAAAGTTTTTTCATCCTATTTATTGAATGTCATTTTATTCTTATCCATTCATCCTATTTATTGAATGTCATTTTATTCTTATCCAATAGATAAAAGAGAAAAACAGTAAACTAATAATTAACTCAGAAAATTCTGCTTAATAAATTTATTAATCATTGACACACTTTTTTTTCGATCATATTTATTGAATATCATTTTATTCTTATCCAATAGATAAAAAAAAACAATAAACCAATAATTAACTCACAAAATTCTACTTAATAATTTTTGACACAATGCTTTTTCATCCTCTTATCGCATAGATAAAAGAGAAAAACAGTAAACCAATAATTAACTTACTAAATACACAGAAACTAAGAAAGTAATCCACACATTAAGTGGAGTATGTTATGGCTTGTATCATATTAAAGTCTTCGGGGAAAGACGAGCCACAGTGAATGCGAAAAAATGGCCTCTGCAACTCTCACAGGCAAAACCACTCTCTGTGTGACCGGAGCAACTGGTTTCGTGGCCTCCTCGCTGGTCCAACGCTTACTCCACCAGGGTTACACTGTCCACGCTACTGTGCGCGACCCAGGTAATCTTCCATTCTTCTCCTCTTATTCAAAATAGTATATATTATTATAGCCAACATTGCGCGGTGAGAACGCAGGGAACGAGGGGAAGGTGCGGTATCTCCTGGACATTCCAGGCGCTGGAGAGAGGCTCAAAATCTTCAGAGCGGATCTACTGGAAGAAGGCAGTTTCGATGCTGCAATAGAACGTTGTGATGGCGTTTTCCATGTTGCCAGTCCCGTCAACTTCAACCCCAACGATCCCGAGGTAACTAACGAGTCGTCCCTTCAATTTCTCCCAAACTGTATTAAGGGTCTTAATATTTAGAAACATAACACTGCTGTTTCGATCCGCAGCGTGACGTGATGAAGCCAGCAATCAACGGAACGCTGAATGTTCTGAGGGGTTGCTCAAAGGCCAAAACTGTAAAGCGCGTTGTGGTCACATCGTCTGCGTGCACGGCTTCCATAAACGAGTCACAGGAGCAGAATCAGTGCATTGACGAAACCTGCTGGACAGACGTGGATTTCCTCCTTACTAACAAACCCCCTGCATGGGTAAATACATAACTACCAACCACTACACAATAGAAGTTTTAGAACCATCTTGGAAAAAATGTATAATTATGTCAGTTGTAAAATTTATTGTTTAAAATTAAATGTTTTTTATTTTTTAGATAGATGGTAAAAAATTAAATGTTTTTATTTTTTAGATAGATGGTTTCAAAGATCGATACATGAATGATTTAAATGAGGTAGATGAGGCGTAACAATTTAAGATTAAGAGAATAATAATTTTAACTAATTTTCATATTTTTTATGTTAGATTTTTTGGTATGAGTCTTGATTGAAGGCTTATTTTGGACAAATAGATGGTGCATGTTGTCATTTTTTACTGCAGAAAATGCAAGTTTTCTCTTCCCAAATTTTTTTGGGAATCTTCCACCTACCTAATATAAAACCTACGAGTGTCATATCTACCACTCTCACATTTAAGGTGATTTCACATCTAAGGTGATGTGACGTTGTCCTCCAGAAATCTTTGATGTAGTATGCTTTTTTACATCCATTGTGATTAGTCCATATGCCAGTCCTAAAATTTTCCGTCACAATTTTTTTTTTTCGTAGTTAGGGCTAGGACATTCATGCATCTTGATATCCCACTTACTCAACCACTTTTGTTTTGCTTCATCCATGTTTTCTTCTTACCCTCTAATTCCTCTTCTATATCCATGCTTTTAGCCTTCTTTAAATAACTTATTAACCTGATTATCATTGTTCTCTCTAATGAGAAAGTACATGTTTCAGTCATAAGGATTTCGTACAGAGCTGTGGCTTTAGTTTTGAGATTGATAGTAATTAGTTGTTTTTGTATTCTTTCTACAAGCTGACGTCTACTTCCCCATCCTCACAACCAACAAAACAAAAAGAGTTTTCTTGGTTTTCCGATCCCAAGGTTCAACATTCCTTCACCTATTTTGGAGGAAGTACGAGACTCTCCATCCTCCCTTAATTCTTTTCCCCCTACAAGCCTCCCAACTAAACTTTATGGTGGAAGTCAATCCCAAGATATTTGTATTATTTCACTATCGTGTGAGGGCTACCTTCGAAAAGAAAAGTGCTTGGTTTGTCTTTTCCACTTAAAGAGAAACTCATGATTTTGGTGGTTCACTTGCATCCAACCTCTTGACAAAAGTGTTATAAGGCCTTCAAGTGTTATGTTAATCCATGAGTTATTTTTGAGATTAGAATAAGATCATTTGCGTATAGAAGCAACTTTACCACATAGGTTGCTAGATGAATCCCTTCTCCATTTGCTTTGCTTATCTCCTCACAAAAGTGTTATAAGGCCTTTAAGTGTTATATTAATCTATGGGTTATTTTTGAGATTAGAATAAGATCATTTGCGCATAGAAGCAACTTTACCACATAGGTTGCTAGATGAATCCCTTCTCCATTTTCTTTGTTTAATCAAACTTCCAGCTTATCAATATAAACCCAAGAAGATAATATAAACCCAAGATGGGCAAATAAGTAAATCCAAAAAAAACACTATTAATTAAAATAATAAGTATTACTGCAGTAAATTCCAGGAATATCCCAGAATCTAACAGTCAGGACAGGTCAATTGTTTGACTCCTCTTTGATAAAAAAAAATTTCTCAAATATTCCTAAAATCTGCGATCCACGTAAATTCAACCACTGCTAAGATCACCTGTTTAATGATACAGACATATCCGGTTTCGAAAACGCTTGCAGAGCGAGCAGCACTGCAATATGGAGAGGAGCAGGGGTTGGATGTGGTGACGATCAACCCTGTGCTGGTGGCTGGGTCTGCCATTAACCCCAACGTTCCACAGACGGTCGAGGTGGTCCTTTCCCTCCTCACCCGCACTCCGGAATACATGGAGACTTTCAAAGTTATTCAGATGGTCTACGGCTTCGCTTCGTTAGTCCACGTGGACGACGTCTGCAGCGCCCAGATTTTCTTGATGGACAACCCCTCTGCAGTGGGCCGTTACATCTGCTGTTCCGTTAACACCCCTATTCCACAGCTCGCACACTACTTGTCCAAACGTTATCCGCAATATAACGTCCCAGCGAAGTGAGTATTTTCTCCCTTTGGATTTTCTTTATATAAGGTGGAATGGTTGTATTTGCTCTTTGCATTTTCAAAACATTCATGAAAATTAATCTAAAGATTTCCATAACCTTCGAACCAAAACAGCTAGCCTTGGAAATAACCCTCGATTGAATTGCATATTAGAATTATAAGCTTTTCATATTAGTATCCTTATGGATTTGTATATAATGAATACTTTGTGTGTATACACCCAGGTTTGAGGATGTGCCACCAATCCAAAAAGCAAACCTTTCATCGAAGAAATTGGTGGATAGCGGTTTCTGTTTTAAGTTTGGGATCGAAGATATCTTCGATGATGCTGTGGACTACTTGAAGACGAAGGGACTGCTAAAATAATTAGCAGAATCAAGGAGAAGGGGGGTGTTTGACTAGCGATAACAATAGCAATAATGTGGGTACGTTTGGTGGCATAAATTAGAATCACAAAGAGGAAGCTGTTAGTATTGTGAAGTTTTTTTTATTGTAGTTTGTAGAATTAGTATTGTGAAGTTTTTTTTAATAGTAGTTTGTTGAAATATGGTTTAGTATGTTAATGACTCAGATCAAAATTTTCAAAGAAATTGAATAATGAATTTAATGTTATTAAGTAAATTAGGGTGATGATTAGAGAACATGGTAATATTATAGGTGTGAATTTAAGTAAATAGATGGAAAATGAAAGATGCAAATATTTATTTTAAAGTTGTCGATTTTAGTATAATATATTTTGTAGTATGTTTATTTGTTGAATGGAGAGATAATTAAAATATTTTTGTTATTAGGTATTATTATATTTAGATTTGGAACTAAATATAAATAATAATGGAATAAATAGATATGTTTTCATTCTTAAAGAGGAGCATTGAAGTGATAAGATCAATTGTGAGATATGGTTATTGTCTATATGATGATAATGAAAATTTGGAGGAAGTTTCATGATATTTGAATATCTAGGAATATATATCAATTACAATTACAACAATGAAAAAAGGATAAATGGAGGATGGAAATATTTCTTTGGACTTGAAAAAAATTGTAAGTAAGCAAATTTTGGATATGGGACTTGAAAAAAAAACTCCTCTCACGATCCTGCTCATCCAAGTAATTATTTCCCCCATTGAAAGCACGAGGTATCCAATGTATAAAAAGAGGTTAAACAATATGGAAGACAATAGGTTTCCTAAAATTGCTTCTAATTCAATCTAAAATGACCTTCCACTCACATGGGTATGTCATAAGTCTTGTTAGGCCATTGGTACAAGGAGACCATTTTGAAAAATAAAGATAATATTAAAACCTACTATTTCATTAAAATTTAAGGTAGCTAAGATATTATCAAGAGGCAATCAACCCAAATTTTAAAAATCAAAATCTTCTTTGTATTTTGACTAGTGTGAAGAATATAATAAAGGATGAGTGCAAGAAGATGATGGCCTCAAGAGTGACAATGGTTCCATTAGGAATACACATCTGTAAGAATGCGTGCATGTTCTTAGGAAGGCACATGCATTCTTGGACATCTAGGTTTGGCAAGTTAAGATTTTCCAACTAGGATGATAACGAGGTTTCAACATGGCTTAGGAATCTGCATGTGCTCTAGGAGCATGCATGCATTCTTAATAATAATTTTTATTTATGCGCTTATGCCCCCATTTTTTACCATATTGGGACCACGCGACACATTTTTGGGAGACACTGAGAAAATGGTTGCTTCTCGAACAACCTTAAGCCCCAAATCAACACCATACCTCATCTTTGGAGTCTATGTAAGCATTCTAATGGTTTTTATTCCTTTTTATTGTTTTTTTTTATTTGGTTTAAAATTGGAAAAACTAACCAAAAAAATACCATGAAAACAATCGTTATATTAACTTGCAAGGAAACTAGTTAATATAGAACCTAATGAGAACCTAAACCCACTATCAACAAATTTACAACAACCAATCCTAAACCAAGAACCTAAAAATCAAAATGATGAAATTTATTCATCTGTAGCCACATTGAGGTCCTTGATACAGAATCTCTGAAACACTAGAGAGTTGACATAAGTGTCTCTTACAAGGTCATTAAAATCAATTGTATCATCCATCTCTAATCCTCAAAGAACATGATAAAACTAATCAGAGACCTCAACATTACTAAAAAATACTTCTTGTTTTTGTTTATTGACCCAAGAAATGAGCAACTTTTACCAATAAAAAAAAATGCACTTGTACATACCGATGCACTTACCAATCATTTCTAGACAATTGGATGGATAGGTGATATATGGTATTTGACAAAATTCCCTATAATAATTGGGAGGTACCTCTATACTTCTTGAGGAAGTTATGGGCAAAGTTTCAGCTAGAACTTCATATCAACTACTTTAACATGGGAGAATTCTAGGGAGTGGGTTGAAGGTATTAGCACAATAAACAAAATGTTAGGTGCAACCTAGCACTGGCTCCTCATCCAACTAGACAATGGGCTAACACCCTTGCCTAAGATCTTCCAATTATGGATAACATTGTTGAGACCTAGATGACACTAGCCACATTGACTCACATGTTAGTGCAACATGGCATCTTGTTGGCATCATTGGCAAGAAGCCATAAATAGCTAATTTTGTGGGCGGTGTTGGATTGTAGGAATCTATAATAGGGCTTGACTAGTAGAGGCCATATGGATGCTCATTTGTGATTTGGAATATATAATAGGGCTAGACTAATTGTGGGCAGACTTGTTGTGGCTAGATGGAGCAAAGCAGGCATGACATCCCCTCGTTAACATACCCTCATTGTAAATAATTGTAATTATTTTAAAAGGCTAAGAGAAAGGGACATATATTCTAGATTGCTTGGGGAGGGAGATTGCTCGAGGAATGGATTGTTTTAAATATCGGTATTATTTGGATGAGTGGCTTTAAATGGGATAAATGTGACATAAATTAACTGAAAATAGGAATTATAGGCCCATGTGTCCTCTAGCTCCAACCAAAAGAAACAAAAAGGACAAAAATTTAAAGGAAACATGTATTATGGTGTCCTAGGTAGTTGACTTGCGTGGAGCTTGTAAAAGACAAAGAACTAATTTATTTTAGGGAATTATCACACTCTCACGCATATGCATAAGTAACAAAGAAAAAAAAGGACACACTCTCATTCTCTCATCTAGAGGCAATGGAAGAGAGCACATAGTGAAGAGCAGCGCATGGAATATTCCTCAAGGGGTGGAGGTGAAAACATAGAGAGAGCAACAATCAGTATAACAGTTATAGAACTCTAGAGTAAGTGAACCAGTGAAGAGACCCTTAGAAAAAGGCTTGTAGGGTGAAAACATTATAAAGAGAAATGACTTGCTTGAAGGTTGAAGAACCCACTGGAAGCTTGTGGATTGATGAACCTACTAGATTAAAAAGATAGACTTAACCATTTATGAGGGTTGATGAACCACCAGAAGTTGCCTTGGGGCTCAAGCTTTGGTGCTTGACTCACTGTTGAACCACATAGAGAGGTGATCTCCTTACCCATCATTAACTTATCCATCAATGAACCTTCCTTTTGATGTGGAATCTCTTCTCCTAAAAGTGAGTTGTAAATCTACGTATTGCAATTTCCTAGCATGAATGTTAGCATGTTTGTAAATTTTGGAAAAGCTAAGTGAAGGCTTGTGTAGCTCGTGGATGAAGGTAGTGTGGCTTGTGGCATCTTGTTTTAGTTGTCCCGTTGGTTAAATTTCCTCTTAAGAGAACTCCACCTCAAGCACTGGAATTTGGTTTGGAGGTGACAACTACAAATAATTGTGGTTGTAGCTTGTCTATAGTTGGGTGGAGCATTGGAGTCCTACTATCAGTTTCCAGATCCCATATAAGATAAGTATACTATAATTTTTTTATGAGGATTATATCTCTGTTTATTATGTGGAATCATTCCCATGTTAATGTTGAGGACTGTTGTTTCTCGTATGATTAAGGAATGTGAATTCTTGTGTAGAAATGCTCTTGAATGTTTTCCTTAACAAATGGTTTATTCTTGTAATAATCCTAAGTTCATGAATTGGTTAATGTAACCTGTATATGAAGAGGTAGATGACCTTTGTTAATTAGATGGATGACTACAAGAAAATGATGAGGTCGGTGGGCCTTGGTTTACAAATTGTAAGTTGAGGAGGATTAGCAATTATATATAATTGTTTGTAGGTTGTAGGCCAAGGGGCCTTATAAAACTATACTTATACCAAGTCAAGCTGGGAATAGAACCACCGGAACCAAGACTAGGCTAACTAAGCACTAAGTCGTAATAGGCCATTGTACAATAGAACCACCATGATCATGTTCTGATGGTGGAAAGGCCCAAGTAATTCACATATTACTTAAGTTGTGGGGCTAGAATATTAGGGCTTAGAAGATTCGGGTAACCCAAGCCTGGTAGGCCAAGTGACCGGGCATGATAACCAAGCATGTAAGCATGTGAGATTTGGGTTGTCAGTGAATGGGTGTTCATAACCATCATATGGCCGCAACATTTTTCCCTAGAGGCTCGGTGCCTCGAAGGATTAAGTGGAAGTCTAGGAAAGCCTAGTCGAGATTATAATGCTAGGGTAGCGTAGTAGAGCAGGGGTTGGGACTCGAATGTGACTCGTACACTTTGACAGAGAAGAACCCTCCCAAAACTTCCTATAATGGGGAAACCATTAAAGGAATGGATTGATGATTACATGGGATCAAATCGATGTGGAAAGAGTGATGAAGGATGACATAACCATGATGCTTAGGACTAGTGCCGTCACCTCGAACCCCAAGCCCTGAATAATTTGGATAATGGGTGAGGTAGAACCGAACAAGAGTTGTTTCCTAGGGTGACATGGTGCGTAGGTTGTTAGTGGGGGGGAGCGAGCACTCTGTGGTGTAAATGTTTTTGTTCTTAAGTCAATGAGGTGGCTAAACCTTAACATGGAGTTGGCACTACTATGAATATCAGAGGAAATGTCCCCAAATTTTTTAATAGGGAGCGGTTTGGTAAATTGTTGGGGTTCTATCTAGTCGGGTGACATCACTATAATGGGGATTGAACCTACATATGTCCAACGTAAATGCATTATATGTGTGTGTGTGTTATAGATTGTTGGGGAACCATAGAATTGTGGTTATACGCCACCTAGTATGAGTAGGTTGACAACTACCACTTGGTATAATGTCGTAGACATGATGACATGCACAATTTAGTTGGTCAAGACATTAATCGGCCATAAATTTTGATCAAAGAATTGGGTTGGAACAAAATTATATTGTTGGAAAGGTCTTGGAAAGACGAACACAATGAAAAAAATTATAGAAACGTTTAGACCTCCTTTCCATAAGTTTATCCCTCCTTGCAAAATGTTTCATATGTTTTAAGTGCACAATATATATTATTTTAATTTGAGTATATTTCTAGTGTTCATTTGATATTTTTATAGATTAGAAGGACACTAGGGGAGGAGCCAGGCCCTCTTGGGTGGACATAAGTTCCCCTTCTCGAGTATCATGTGTCAATAGATTTTGTTTAAATGCTTATTTCATTATCTTATTTTCGTTTACTAATTGAAATATTATAAATATGTATGCAAGCTCCTACATTTTCTCAGTTCTACGCTCTTATCTGTCAACATCACACCACCACCCACTATTCACCCACTGGTTGTCCACCCTTACAGACACATTGCCTTGATATTTGGTATCTAACTTACCTCAACCAGAGAACTTCCTTCATTAGTAAAACCCATGGGTGTTGATCTTCACCCCCTCCACTACCTTTGCCATCCCATCCACCCACACAGGCTAGCTCCATAGACCATATGGCAGCGTATAAGTAGGTTATGGAGCCAAGTGCTCCACCTGCAAGTGAATCTCCATCACTGGGGGAAAGATTCACGGTGAGATCATTAATTAATGAGATTTTTCTTTATGATAAACTAAATTGATTCTAGGAATTTTTTGTTTATATTCTATGCTCTTACTCTTGTGACTATTGCAAGGTGTTATCGCTGAGAGGTTGGGGATGCAGACAATGATGGAAATCTCTCGACTAATTATAACATCTTCAATGAGTTTTCTGGGCTTGAATTATAAAGTATTAGTTTGTTTATGTGTAATTTATTGTGGAAGAAAATATAATGAGAATGTTGTTTCTTTGTACCATTCCCAAATAGATGAAGCACACTAGAAAAGAAGAAAATTGGAGCTTCTTTTTCTAGTAAGATGAGAAATATCTACTTCTGAGACCCAAATGATGGCGGTCAATGTGAAAGTGTTTAATAAGTGCCCAATGAGAAGCATTTGTATATTTAAGTAATTTTCTATATAGGTCACCATGTGCCATACTTCCATTTTTAGGCATGAGATGTCATTTTGTATATTGGGGATATGTGCCATTTTGTTAAAAATATACATTTTGATAAAGAATGAGAACTGTGTTGCAGTGACATTCTCTTCTAATTATTATCACCTACTAAATAGATTACATAAGAAATATCAACAATAAATGAATGCAGTGAGACTGAACTATATCTCAACCAAACTGGATTGAAAGCTAATTGATTGTGACACTTGGATGGACAATTACGACACCTAGCAATTGGTTGGAATTAGATTCTCCAACACTCCCCCTTAATTACAACCACAAAAAATTTAAACTAGGATGCCTGCAAGTCTAAGTCTCAGCCAGGCTTACAATTTAAAAAAAATGAAATCAATCAGATTTCCTTTTGTTTTCATTTTCTTCGAAATCCTTTTGTTGTTGTATGCTTCAAATTTCAAATTCTTGATTTGTTGGTGCAGTTCTTCCATTGTTTCAGGTTGTCTAAGCATGTACTCGATTTCTTAAAAAATCAGTTTGTATGTGGGTTGTTGTCACATCTCATCTTCTATAGTGTGCTTTTCATCATCAATATTTTGCTGCAACATAAGTTCATAATACAATTTCATCTTTTCAGAACTCCACATAATGAAAATATTATTAATGTTTTTATCAATTATGTTGTCTTCAACATTCATTTCTGCAACTTCAATGCAGACTTTATCAAGGTATGTTATTGCAAGCCATGCTTCAAGGAACTTTAACTCTTCTTCATAGTCATCTTGTTTACCTGCACACTGGAAATCAATGTTAGGATTAAAAATATTTGCATAACCATATTAGTTTTACACTTTTTGCTCTGCAATGAGAGATTTCTCTCGTTGTGCTTCCTTCTCTGCCTCTTTTTCTTCAGCTACTTTAAAGAAGTTTTCTTCCACTTGGTTTGCAGACTCAAGTGGGATTCTCTCACCAAATAACATCATGTTGATATCATGTTTTTATTGCATCATCTACAACCATTCATCATTAGGCAAAAAGTATTCATCAAACTTAACATCAACAAATTGAATTGTTGTATTTAGCATAACATTGGTTGCTTCAATGGTAGCTTCGTTGTCATTAGGAAGCTCTATTATTGTATTCACCAAATGTTTGTCCACTTGTGGTTGTGAATAGTGGAGTTCAAGAGCATCTGTGTGCTCCTTCCTTGTCGCTTCTGCAAATTCTTCACAATCATCATCCACTTGTGGCTTAGCACAGTGGAATTCACCAAACTCTTCATCTTGATTACTCCCCCTTAGACCAAAATTCATTTCAAGGGTGTCCCAAACCTCCTTGGCTATCTTTGCATTGCACTGAGGTGAAGAATGTTGTTTGGAATTAGAGAATCTAATTCCAAACACATGCTAGATGTCATTTCCGTCCATTTAGTTGAGTTCAGTCTATTTTAGTTGAGTTGTAATTCAACCTCACTGTAGTGATTTATTACTGATGTCTTCTATGTAATCTATTTAACTATTGATAATATTAAGAAGAAAAGTATCTCCTCCACAATTTGCATTTTCGTCATGATATCAGAGCTCGACCTGCCTAAGACTCTTTGAGAGTAGCTGAATATCAAGAGGAGATCAAAGTCAGAGAATCCACTGCAAGCTAACTAGTTCCATTAAGAAAAAAATGGGCATCGCAAAGTGTGATGACAGGTCAACTTTCAACTGGAGCACGGGTCAACATCAAATCTGGAGCAGAAATTCGAATTTGAGGGAGCACAATGTTTGAAAAAATACAACAGTAGGCATGCGTTTAAGCCATGAAGCAATTCCGTGTCAAAGCTATTCACGCCTGTGTCAACATTTGAACAAATTACCTTTTGAATGCGCTGAACTATAAAAATTGAGTAGAGTCAAAGCAAGGAAAAATGTTTGAAGGACAGTTGTTTAAAGCAAGATCAATTCATCCTTGGGCAAGAACAATTATGAAATTAAGAAAAGAGTAAACAAATCCACAACCTTCGAGTAAAAAAAAAAATTAGTGTGCAGCACCCACAACTTCAAGTCTTGGAGCATTTTTTTTAACTGGTCAAAATACGAATGAAGACTAAGAAAACAAGTTTCATTTTTATTAAAAAATGTTTATTCTTATCGAAAAGGTCGCTCCTTTATGTTAAAATAGAATACTTAATATTTTATTACAAATGCTCTTTTAAAATAAGATAACTCTGACATGAGGAGTTGGCTAAACATAGAGAGTCAATTAACTAAGTGATTGAGTGTTGAGTATTGGAATGTTGAGTCACGTCGAGTTAAGTCATAAACCACGTTTAGTGTGTGGTTGCATGTCAAGATATTTTAAGCAAGTTGCTAGTCGAAAAAAATAAATACCCTTCATCAAATTCATTGTAAATATCATGTTTTGTGTGATCAATAGAAAAGCTCTAACTCTGTTTTATGTTTGAATTTATACTTTGTCTCCACCTTTCCAACAAATTAGTATTAGAGTCCGGTTAAACAGAGAATGAGGGAGAACGATTAACAACCATCGATGTGAGAGGAGAAATATAATTTTTCTCTTGGTATTTGTGCTATACCACACTTTGTAGGTTATATAGGGCATTATAATGCACCAGGGCTCAGTGAAGAGTCGCATTAACAGTCCTTGGCTTAAGCACTTTTCAGAGCACTTGGTTCAAGCTGGTTTCCATGGCGTTAACGGACTAACGCCGCCGTTGATCATCGTGCAGTGCGTTAATCGCATGAGAAGTTCACGAGAAACGCGTTAAAAAAGTTAAAAGTCAACAGAGGTTTGAAAAATTACGTGGTAGTTTTTTGTTTGAAGCACGAAAAACTCACGTGAGAGTAACAAGGTTTACAATTGTTGTTTTTTAGAATAATTATATGAGGTTCACGTGAAGGCTTAATCATAACGTTGAAAAAAAAAAAAAAAGTATATAAAGGTTTTTTTTTTTTTTATATTAAATTTTAGAAGATTTTATATATAAAAAAAATTAATTAAGAGTTTTCAAAAGGGTTTTTGAAAAAGTTTTTTTTATAAAATAAAAAATTTAGGGTTTTTATTAAAAGGGTTTTTTTTTTGAAAAAGAAGTTTTGTAAAAGGTTTATTAAAGGAGAATTTTAAGGTTTTTTTAAAAGAGAAATTTTTGAAAAAATATGGCTTTTTCAAATTTCCAGCCTAAGTTCTCATCGTTTACAAAGAAAGATTATGATGTGTGGGCCGGGCCATTACGATGACGACTATGTTTCAGGCAAATGATGTCTGGGATTATGTCTGGTTTGGGTTTTCAGTTTTTAAGGATGAAGCAGAAGAACAAGCTCTCAGAAATACAGAGAGGGAACAATGGAAGAAAGACAAGAAGAATAATGCACAAGTGTTGCAGCTTATCCAGTAGGGAGTGGACCGAGCAATGTTTCATAAGATTATTATCACATCTTTAGCAAAATTAACATGGGATACTTTGGCAACAAACTATACAGGTATGGCCAAACTCAATATTGTTAAGTTGCAGAATACTATGAGAGATTTTGAAAGTTTGTAGATGAAGGAGACGAAGGACATTGATTCTTTCATGAATCGGGTCACAACTATCATAAACCAGTTAAATATTTATGGTGAAGAAATTAAAGATCAAACAGTGGTTGAGAAGGTCCTCATATCTTTGTCTACCAAATTTGATGTTGTGGTAGTAGCCATAGAAGAAGCCAAGGATTTGGCATCATTGATAGTTGATGAGTTGATGGGATCACTACTATTGTATGAGGCAAGGATAGACAAAAATAAGGATTCCACTTTAGAGACCGCTTTCAAAAGTCAGGTTTCTATTTCAAGAGACAAAGATCGAGGCAGAAGTAGAACAAGAGGTAGAGAATGAAGCGGAAGATATGGTGGTCATAGAGATGGCCGAGAAGAGCATGAACGTGAAAGTGAAAGCAACTATAGAAGCTTCAACAAAATCAAAGAGTTGACAAATCAAAGGTGAGATGTTATTATTGCAATAAATTTGGTCACTATGCTCGTGATTATAGGAAGAAGATAGCTGATCAAGGGAACATGAGAGCTAATGTCACTACAAAGAGTACTAACTCCATGTTCCTAGATTTCCATACCATGCATGAAACTTCTGCTAGTGTGTGGTTGTTAGACAGTGTTTACAGTAACCACATGACAGGCAATAGGAATTTAGTTGCAAATTTCGATCAATCTGTGAAAATAGAGGTAAAGTTGGGGACTGACAAGACTGTGAAAGTAGATGGCAAAGGAGTGGTCAACATTTTGACCAAGCAGGGGGCGCTGAAGACAATCTTAGAGGTATATGATGTTCTTAGTCTCAAACATAATTTGATAAGTGTAGGTTAATAGACACAGAAATGATACTGAGTTATCTTTCAAGAACAAGAATGTGTTATATATGACAAGCCTCCAAGAAAGCAACTGATAGAAAAGGTGCAAATGACGAGGAACAAACTCTTTCCTCTAATTATGAATTACAATGATCAGGTCAGTTCTTTTGCAGTTGCATTTTCTTGATGAATATTGGTTATGACACTTTCGATTTGGACACTTGCGATTTTTTGGTTTAAGATTGTTGCAACAGAAATAGATGGTCATAGGATTACCTCCCATTAAAGAACCTGCTAGTACTTGTGAGTGTTGCATCTTGGGAAAGCAACACCGTGAAAGTTTTCCAAAGAGTGTTGCATACAGAGAAAAGAAACCTCTTGAGCTAGTGCATAGAGACTTGTGTGGACCTATGAGGACACAGTCGATTGGTGGAAGTTGTTACTCCCTCACTTTCATTGATGATTATTGTAGAAAGACTTGGGTTTACTTCTTGAAGCCAAAGTCTGAAACTTTTGCAAAGTACAAGAAATTCAAAGCCTTATTAGAGAACCAAAGTGATCGACAGATCAAGATATTGAGGTTAGATTGTGGTGGATAATATGACTCAAAGGCATTTCATGATTACTGCAAACAACATGGAACTAGAAGACAATTTACAACAAGGTACACACCGCAACAGAATGGTGTAATAGAGAGAAAGAATAGGACAATTGTGAACATGGCAAGAAGCAAGTTGAAATGTAGAAACTGATCTAATGAGTATTTGGTAGAAGCAATTGCATGTGCTATTTATGTGATCAACATATCTCCTACAAAGAATGTGATGAACAAAGTACCAGAACAAGCATGGTCAGGTATGTCTTGCAACGTATCTCATTTCAGAGTATTTGGATGTGTAGCTTATGCACATGTGCCTAAGGAGCGAAGAGGAAAATTGGATGATAAAAGTGAAAAATGCATATTCACTGGTTATAGTGAGCAATCAAAATCTTACAAATTGTATAACCCTGTCACAAAGAAGACCATAATTAGCAGAGATGTTGTGTTCAAAGAACAAGAGTCATGGAATGGAATTGTAGACAAAACAGTTGATGCACAAGTGCCATTGATGGAATAACATGATATAGAAGAAAAGGAGCAGCAAGAATCACAGGTGAAGACACCAAACAGAGACACACCAAAAAGGACTCCAATATTTTCAAAGCAACATGGACCTTCAAGAAGATCAACAGATCGAGATTCTCCTAGCAATCAATCAGGTGTTGAAACAAGCAATGGTAAGAGAAAGATGAGAAGTCTGAAAGATATTTATGATGATTTGGATGTTAGTTCAAAATTTTCATTGTTGTCATTCCAACCTTCTTCATTTGAAGAAGCAATCAGAGATGAAAATTGGGTGCAAGCCATGGATGAAGCAATCAAAACTATTGAAAAGAATGATACATGAGATTTGGTTGATTTACCAAAGGACAAAAATCTCATTGGTGTAAAGTGGGTGTACAAGATAAAGTTGAATGAGAAAGGTGAAATTGATAGATTTAAAGCTAGACTTGTAGCAAAAGGATTTTCGCAGCAACCAGGAATAGATTTTGGAGAAACGTTTTCTCTGGTAAGCCAGATTGGATACTGTAAGAGGAGTTCTAGCCACAACAACTTAGAACAAGTGGAAAGTATATCAGATGGATGTGAAATCAACATTCTTGAATGGAATTCTAGAAGAAGAAATATATGTGTAGCAGCCTCCACGATATGAAGTTGAAAGTAATGAAGAGAAAGTTTACAGATTGAAGAAAGAACTCTATGGATTGAAGCAAGCGCCTTTGAAGCAAGTTGAATTGATAGCGACTTTGAGGCTACCTTATACACAAAGGTAAATGAGCATGGACATATTTTGATTGTTTGCGTATATGTTGATGACATGATTTTTACAGGTGGTTTTGAGATAGATGAATTTAAAGCAGCCATGATGAAAGAATTTGAGATGACAGATCTTGGTCTCATGAAATATTTTCTTGGCATAGAAGTTTAGAAATCTGAAAAAAGGAATTATTATTTGTCAAAATAAATGTGCCAAAGATTTGTTGAGAAGATTCAGGATGGAAAATTGCAAACATGTCACCACACCAGTTGCAACAGGTACAAAGTTAAGCAAGGATGATGAAGGATCGGATGTCAATCCAACTCTATTAAAAAATATTGGTTGGCAGCCTCATGTATCTCACAGCTACAAGACCAGATATCATGCACGGAGTGAGTTTGATTTCCAGAATTATGGAGACTCCAAAAGACACACATTGGAGTGCAGGAAAAAGAATTCTGAGATACATAATAGGAACTAGAGATTGTGGCATAATGTATACAAACGCACAAAAGAAAGATTTGATTGGGTACACAAATAGTGATTTTGTAGGAATTTTGGATGATAGGAAGAGAACTTCCGGTTTTGTGTTCCATCTTGGTTCAAGTGTGATTTCATGGGAATCTAAGAAGCAGCCCATTGCGACACTTTCATCAGCAAAAGCAAAATATGTAGCATCAACATCAGTTGCATGACAAATAGTGTGTTCAAGAAGAGTATTTGATGGACTCAAGAAGAAACAACAAGGATCAACACCAATATATTGTGACAACACCTCAGCGATTGCACTATCCAAGAATAGTGTGTTTCATCAAAAGATCAAGCATATTGATACTAGATATCACTTGATTAGAGAACTTGTGAGAAATGGAGAACTTCACTTGAAGCCTTGTAAATCTAGTGATCAATTGGGTGATATATTTACCAAGTCATTAGCAAAAGATGTGTTTGAGTTTCATAGGAAAAACTTGGGTGTTGTAATCTTAGCTGAGACATAGACCAGTAGTCATGTTTGAGTTGTCACGAGTCATGTTTTAGTTTAGTGATCGTAATTAAGGGGGACTGTTAAAATAAGATAATTACTCCTGCATGAGGAGTTGGCTAAACATAGAGAGTCAATTAACTGGGTGATTGAATGTTGAGTATTGGAGTGTTGAGTATTGGAGTGTTGAGTTAAGTGATAGACGAATTTTAGTGTGTAGTTTCATGTCAAGATGTTTTAGGCAAGTCACTAGTCGAAAAGGATATATACCCTTCACCGAGTTCATTGTAAGTATCATGTTTTGTGTGATCAATAGAAGAGCCACAACTCATGTTTTATGTGTGAATTTATGCTTTGTCTCCTCCACCTTTCCAACATGGTCATACCTCTCCCTTAGAGAATCCGTTTCAAAAGAGCTTACATGGCTTAAAAAGGTCATGTAACTTTTGAAAAGACTTTATCTCCATTTATTTTTAAAAAGAGGTTTTCTCATTTATTTAAAAAAGGCTTCCCACTTGTGAATCAATTTGAACGCTTCCATTTTAAAATAAAGAAAGGAATTGTTGTTAATATGTGTGTAAAAGGTTTTTTTTTATTAAATTAAAAAGGGTTTTACCAATGTTGCTTTTGTGAGAAATTTGGAGAAAGATTGTATTGAAGTTGAATCAATTTGAGATTCTTGACTCACTATTTCTATATGGTGTCACTGTGAACCACTGTCACAACCATTCTTGTTAGAGCCAGAAGTTGGCAGAGAAGTCGCTATGTTTGCAGTTCGATTTTCTTGTTGAGTCGTAGTGAGCTAGTGCTCAACAAATGGGAAAATCCAAGAGGCTAAGACAGTCAAAGGAACAACAAGAGTTGTTTCAGATCTTTTTAAAATATTTGGAAACCAAAAAGAAAAATAATTCCTTCGCATTGAAATGATAAGGGAATGCATTGAAGATAACATTCTTCCCCTCATTGCAAATGCAAAGACAACCAAGGAGGCCTAGGATACCCTTGAGAGGAATTTTGGTCTAAGGGGGAGTAATCCCGTTGAAAATGAAGATTTTAGTGAATCCCATTATGCTCAGCCACAAGTGGATGATGATTGTAAAGAATTTGTAGAAGAAGAAAATAAGAAGCACATAGATACTCGTGAATCCCACTATGTACAACTGCAAATGGATGAAGATTTGGTGAATCCAACAACAAAGCTTCTTGATGACAATGAAGTTGTTATTGAAGCAATCAATGTCATGGTGAATCCAACAATTCAATTTTCTTATGTAAAGTTTGATGAAGACTTGTTTCCTAATGATGAATGGCTGTAGATGATGCAACAAAAACATGATATCGACTTGATGCTATTTGGTGAGGTAATCCCACTTGAATCTAAAAACCAAGTGGAAGAAAACTTTTTTGATGCAACTAAAGTGACAAATTCAGAGAAGAAAGCGCAAGGAGAAAAAAAATCTCATTGCAAAGAAAAAAGAACAAAACTGATATGGTTCTCCAAATAATTTTAATCCTAACATTGATTTCCATTGTGCAAGTAAACAGGACGACTATGAAGAAGAGTTAAAGTTCCTTGAAGCATGTATTGCCAAACCATGCCTTGATAAAGTCTGCATAAAATCTGCAGAAATGAATGTTGAAGACAACATGGATGATGGAATCATTAATGATATTTTTAGGTATTGGAGTTTTGAAGAGATAAAAATTTTATTCTCATCTTATGTTGCAGCAAATTGACGATGAAGATCATATACCAAAAGATGACATGTGGTAGCAGTCCACATACAAACATATTTTTGAAGAGATAGATGGATAACCGAAATAATGGAAGAACTGCACCAACAAATGAAGAAACTAAAGTTTGAAACCTACACTGGAAACACAAAGCTGAAGCAATTTAGAGGATATAGGATATGGAAGAAATGAAAAAGAAAAGGAAATCTGACTATGTAAATTTTTTTGTAAGCCTACCTGAGACTTAGACCAGCAGACATCTTAATTGATTTTTTATGTAGTTGTAATTAAGGAGGAGTGTTGGAGAATCTAACTCCAACCACCAGCTAGGTGTCATAACCTTCCATCAAAGTGTCACAGTTAGTTGAGTTCAATTTATTTCAATTGGGTTGTAGTTTTGTCTCACTGTAATAATTTATTACTAATGTATCCTATGCAATCTATTTAATTCTTGATAATATTGAAGCAAATCTAACTACAAACATAATGGTTTCCTGCAATAAAAATGCCTTTGTGACGAATTTTTGGCTGCTTAACTTTCGCAAAATAGACGGGTGTACAAAGTTCTCTACAAAAACGACAATTTCACAATTTCCTTTAAAAAAAATATTTCAATACTCACAATTGATCTGGGATGGGTGACCTCCCGGGAAGTCCTCGTTACCGGGTGCAAGTCCTGGTAGTGATGATTGAAGCTATGTGATTCATTTCACTAGTTTCAATCCCACTTCTTCACCCCTGTGAGCATCACCTGATGCAATGAGTGCTAAGTGAACTATTCAAAAATCATGAGAAATTAGTCATTTACAACTACCTCTCATGGAAATGTTCATATGTGAATGACTTACTTAACTCAGTTGAATCCCAAAAATTATATAATGAACTTGCGTAAACCCCCTAATACTTAAATTCAAAAAGAGTGAAGGGATCTCTTCTTGAATGGTTTGTGACGCACAATACTTGCTAAGGTTTTGCAAATGGGGTAGCAAGCTAAGTGGGCTTGATTGTGGGGAAAACTCCACAATTAAGTGTGCTTGATCCAGAGGCAATCTGGGATGGGTGACCTCCTGAGAAGTCCTAGTTATTGGGTGCAAGCCCCGAAAGTGATGGTTGACGTTACGTGATTCATTTCACTAGTTTCAATCCCACTTCTTCACCCCTGTGAGCATCACCCGATGCAATGAGTGCTAAGTGAACTATTAAAAAATCATGAGAAATTAGTCAGTTATAACTATCTCTCATGGAAATATTCATACGTGATTGACTTACTTAATGCAGTTGAATCCCCAAAATGATATAGTGCACTACGTAAACCCCCCAATACTTAAATTCAAAAAGAGTGAAGGGATCTCTTCTTGAATGGTTCATGACGCACAATACTTGCTAAGGTTTTGCAATGGGGTAGCAAGCTAAGTGGGCTTGATTGTGGGGAAAAAATACACAGTTAAGTGCGCTTGAGCCAAAGGCGATCTGGGATGGGTGACCTCCCAGGAAGTCCTGGTTACTGGGTGCAAGCCCCAGAAGTGATGATTGACGCTATGTGATTCATTTCACTAGTTTCAATACCACTTCTTCACCACTGTGAGCATCACCCGAAGCAATGAGTGCTAAGTGAACTATTCAAAAATCATGAGAAATTAGTTAGTTAAGACTACCTCTCATGGAAATGGTCATATGTGAATGACTTAACGCAATTGAATCCCAAAAATGATATCTAATATAATGCACTGAGTAAACCCCCTAATACTTAAATATCCTTTTTATTAATAAAAACCTATTTAAAAAAAAAAAAAGAAATTCCTTTATCCTTTTCGAAAAGAACTAACAATCAATGAAGCCCTTTAACTAAAATTTACATGAGCATTTACTTCAAAATCACATAAGCCCCTTTCACATGTGTATTGTTTATATTATAAACATTTTACTCCTTTTGTTTTTTTTTTGTTTTTTTGAATTGCATGAGTGTTTTGATAATATTATGAGACATTTTCATAACAAATTCGTATTGCACGAGTCCTTTGTTTTAATGGACTTTTGTAATACCATTGAAGGAGCAATAAGTTATCCTGCAGTACGTTATCCTTTTGTGTGTGCATTTGTGAAAGAGAGAGATAGTTGTGGACGTTTTGTATATTTGTCAACGTTCCTGAGTTGCAAGATTGTTTTAGACAAGACCAATGCAACAAACTATTCTGCAAAAGAAATATGCTGTTAAGTTCTTTATAATACCACCCTACGTCCCTGGTTGAAATTTGCAATGCCTTACTCTTCTAGAACCATCCACATAGCTCAGGAAGGGGGAGGTCGGGCAGAGACCCGTGAAGCATAGATGCGAAGGCCATTAATGAGATTTGTTTTGGCTTGATGCTGGAGTTTCACACAACACTCTTGTACAGTCTGGTTATTGGAGGAATGTGTAATGCTGCATCTTCATGGTGGTTGTTAAATTTGTGGGCTATGCAGTAGTGCTGTCTGAGAAAAGGCTAGGGTTCCATGACTATATATGGATAAAGACATTGAGACTCAATTTGGAGTCTGGACCATCGAGAAAAGAACAAGTACATAGTTATTTAATTATGGAAAAATATTTCCATGTGTTTGTGAGTTCTTTTTTAATTAAGTCAAAGTGTGGGAAGTCCCAATTCAGATGATATGCACATTTCGGTCGCTCGAAGTGTAGAAATCAGTTTCTCATGAAAAAAGCTGGTGTAGTTGGCCGGTATTGTGTCATTTTCACTTCTTGTTGATTCATCTATTATAAGAGTATCGCTAGATTCGATATTTGGTCCATTTCTTTAATACAACTATGTTTCCCTTACTCTAATCAGAAGGGTGATCACACCTTCCATCAATTAAAAAAAATGACACCTAAAAGAAAGAAAAACTAAATCTTAGCGAACACATTAAAAGTGCGAAGAAAAACATCTAAAGATAATAATTGGTTGGATCATGGAAAATGAATTCAGTTCATCGACAGTTGTGAGTGGCCTGAATATCCTCCATCTAATTGACTTTTTCAAAATGGGATTTGTTTTCGTTGGATCAGTCTTATCAATTGTTGTTGTGGTGTTTGATTTTAAAATAACAATGTTTTGGCCTTAATTTGGGTGGTTTTCTTTTCATTTATTGAAAGAGAAAAAAGGTGGATCATTGTTTCTTGAGATAGATTTTATGTATTTATCTGTGCATTATGTTTCGTAACAAACTCGCAGAAAATTTCAATTGTTAAATTGCATTCTAATTGGGGCTGACACTTTTTTTATAAGTTGATTGCAAGTTTTTTCTTTGATAGGGACTAGAAAAAATGGCCAAAGCCAATGATTTTTTAGAATTATTAAGTAGTCTGATGACCACTATTCATAACAGTATCCAAATTAGCAAAGTCACAGTATTTGACATTAGAAATTGTTTACAAAATGCACAAGAGGACATCCAATTTTTGCAACTCAAATCTCAATTCCAACGAGATGAGCTACATGAATTACAAAAGAAAAATTTTGAACCTATTCTTGTTCAGAATAATAGTTTGTTTGAGCCTGATTATAATTCAAAGAATGATCAGAGTAATGAACCGATTTCAAAAGAAAATTTAAATGCAACTAAAAGTAATGTTCAAGCAAGGGTATGTAAGAGCCATTTGCATACAGCCGAGAAACCTATATTTCCCAAAACCTTTATAAGACCGTGGGAAGAAATTGTACACAACAAAAATAGAATTTGTTTGGGATATAATAAAGATATTTTTGATCTATCTTTCCATATTTCTAATTTTTCTAAACCTATATAATTTCATAGTGTTGGATTTTGGATGGTGTTGTTCTAGAACAAATTGATCAATGGCAACATTGTGACAGAGTTGGACATGTGAAAGATAAACATTTTTATCTTCACCCATGTGAGTATTGTGGAAAGCGTAATCACCATTCAAACATATGTTCCAAAAAGAAGATTACTACAAGACAAAAACTGAATTTTAGATGGATTGCTTTTTAGGATTAGTCCAAAACAACCAAGAAGTTTTACAGTTCATGCCACATGATATATTTGAGAGTATTGACCAACCTTCCAGTGATAAAGAGTAATTAATCTTCTTATCATGTAAGTGACAATGGTGGAATTGATGGAATTTATGGTCTGCTACAGGTTTAAATATTTGTCAAGCAAGCCTGAGTTAGAGATCCACAAGTGAGCTTGAGCCACAACTTGTACCCGTTAGAGCCAAATTTGTAGCCAGAGAGACTTCAGTTTTTGCTGAATGAGTTGTTTGTGGAAGAGCACTTCTAGATTCAAAATTGTTTGAGGAGCTACATTGATAGTTCTAGAGTTGGTGGTCACCTTAAAACCACATTTTTTGTTGTCTGGAAATTGTTATGAAGGTTCTAGAGTTGGTGTTGATTGACACTTTGAGTTCACTCATGTTTTGGTATCATTTGTTGTTTTCTCTTAAAAACTACCTTCCTTGGTTTGTGGTCATCCTTTGAAAACCATTTCCGAGAGACATTCAACTCTAAGATGAGTTGCATATTTGCATTTTTAGCTCTCATTCTTGGAATTTGATACATCCTTTCAGAGTAAGGGGAGAATTTTAGATAAATAATCCTCGATATTAGGTTTGTGTTATGGTCAGTCGTTATTAGAGTCCAAGAAGACCCGAAAACTGAATCAATGGTTTCATTATGTATTTATATGTACATTGTGGACGTGATTCTTTGAGATCAATTCTTAAAATAGTTGAATTTGGTTTCCAGTTTGTTGTCTAACACTGTCAACCGCAACTCTAAAAACTTGTTAGATTTTTTCAAACAAAACCTTTAATTGTTAACCTGATACCTCAAAATATGACACCACATCCCATAACGGTTAATTAAGTTGACCCAATACATCCAAATAGTGATGTTACATACACCCAAAGTTGATCTAGTCAACTCTGGTGGGCTTATCAACTCCTATATTCCTACTTTGTTTTATTCATATAGTACAAATTTCCAGCATTCAATATTTTTTGTCATGTTCATCGTGCTATTTAGGAATTTCATGATTTATATTTGGAGCAATTATTACAATCCTTGGTATTTGTATCGAAGCAATTGTTTCCTTGGTGTATTCAGCTTCGTGAATACATTGAATACACTACACACTATGTGAATATATATCTTGATAGTCGGCTTAATGCAATGGTTTAGTTGTAGCTCATTGTTACTATGTTTAGCTTTGTGATATGCATGGTAACATGTCTAGAAGGAATGCTCATATTTAATATAAAAATCTGAATCTACAATGTAAATAGGCCTTTCCCCACTGTTGGAGGTTTTGTGTCTGATGCTCTTTTGATTTTTTTCTCACTATTAAGTTAGTCCCATTGGAAATGGTTTCTTATTACATAGTACACATACTTAGTTTTTAATGTCGTTGTTTACAAGACGATAAATTTGTTCAGATGGTAAAAAATGGTTGGAATCTGGAAAATTGTTTTTTTTTCAAAAAATCTGCTAGTAGGAGTGTTTGAATCTTGTTTTTGATGGTGGAAATGGATTTGGAACCATCAAAAATCCCTTAAAAACTCAAAATCTATAAGTTTGATAGCTATAACCTGGATTTACAAAAAATTATGTCAGATTTGATCAAAAGCCTACTAGAATTTCCATGATTTTCCAGGAAAATTTGAAGTCTCGTCAGACTATGGTGTTTTGAATTTGCATGAATTGATGTGAAACATTCTTAGCATTAGCTATTTGGTAAACAATCTATTTCTCCAATTTTCCGGGTTCAACTATTCAGAGACATGATGTAATTTACCATTTTCTTACATTTACATAATAGTTATATTAGGTGTAATAGTGGCATCCAATTTTTGGAAGTTTCCCACTTTTCAAAAATTCTTTTGAAGTTATCGATCCTCCATATATATATATATATATATATTCAAAATTCTCTCAAATGTACATTTTTAACAAAATGGCATAGTGTGCCAAATATGCAAAATGACATCTCATTCCTAAACATGGAAGTATGACACATGGTGACCTATATAGAAAATTACTTTAATATACAAATGCTTCTCATTGGTCACTCATTGAACACTTTCACATTTGACAACATCTTTTGGTCTCAGAAGTAGATCTTTCTCATTTTACTAGAAGAAGGAGCTCCAATTTTCTTATTTTTTGGTGTGCTTCATCTATTTGAGAATGGTACAAAGAAACGACATTCTCACTAGATTTCTTCCATAATAAAGTACATGTGTACAAATTAATACTTTATAGTTCAAGCCCAAAAAACTCATTGGAGATGCTATAATCGGTCAAGAGAGTGTCATCATACTCTTCATCCCCAACCTCTCAATAATGCCACCTCACAATAGTCACAAGAGTAAGAGCATAAAATTTAAACAAAAAATTCCTAGAATCAATTTAGTTTATCATAAAGAAAAAATTCATTAATTAATAATGTCACCATGAATGTTTCCCCCAAAGATGGCTCACTTTCAGGTGGAGAACTTGGCTACATAACCTACTTAGAGGCTGCCAGTTGGTCTATGGATGCAACCTCTATGGGTGGATGGGATGGAAAAGGTGGTGGAGTGGGCAAAGATAAACACCCATGGGTTTTACTAATGAAGTTCGTTCTTTGTTTAAGGTAAGCTAGATACCAAATATAAGGGTAATGTGATGATAATGGTGGATAACCAGTGGGTGAATAATAGATGTTGGTGAATGATGTAGAGCATAGAAATTAGAAAATGGACGAGCATGCATATATATTTATAATATTTAGAAT
>APFE030607794.1:0-21354 GCA_000404065.3 Pinus taeda | reverse complement strand
CCTCAACGCTTGAGTAGTTCTAGATGTTTCTATATAAAATTCTCGTCCTCCCATGTGGAATATTCAATGGGTAAGATCTTCCAATTAATGAGATAATATGAAATTAATTGATTCTGTATCTGTCAGGTTCATGTTTCTGTTACTACTTTAGGATCAAATATGATTTTTCCTTCTTAGTCAAGTTCTAGCAACACTATTTGAACTGGGAGGTTGTCATCAATAACCTTCTTTAAGCATGAAACATGGAAAATTTGGTGTACTCGGGAAGATAGAGGCAACTCCAAATTGTATGCCATAGTACCAATATTTTGCAACAACTTGTAAGGACCATAGTACTTTGGTGATACTTTATTATTATTCTTAGCTTGCTTGAGGTACATTTGTTTATATGGTTGTAGTCATAAAAATACCTAGTTGCCTACATCAAAACTTCTTTCACTACAATGTTGATTTTATTATTGTTTCATTCGATTCTGTGCCAAAGTGAAGTTATCCTTTAAGAGTTCGAGAATTTGTTGTTGATTCTCGATCTGATCTTCCACTGCTTGAACCTTATAATTTTATCTTAAAGATGATGTGATGGATGGTGGATGCTATCCACAAAGTGCCATAAATGGGGTCATTTTTGTTGTAGTATGGAAGGAAGTGTTATACCACCATTTAGCTAGAGGTAACCACTTGACCCATTGTGTTTGTTTATCATATACAAATCAAATAAGATATCCTTCCAAACATTTTTTCACTATCTCAATTTTCCCGTCAGATTGAGGATGATAAGGAGAGCTATGAGCTAATTGAGTACCAAGATAATAAAATAATTACGTCCAAAAATTTCCAGTGAAGATGAGATCTCTGTCACTTAGAATAATGGTATCCATGTAGCTTTTGAATTGTTTCCATAAATGCAGTAGCAAATTTATTGGCTTTAAAAGGACGAGATAATGCACAAAATTGTGCATACTTGGTAAGTCTATCAACTACCACCATGATGGCACTCTTTTCTTCAGACTTAGGTAAACCTGTGATAAAATCCATTGCTACCTCCTCCCAACACTGACTTGGAATGGCTAAAGGTTGTAACAGACCCATGGTCTTAATTGTCTCAATTTTATTTTGTTGGAAAACCAAAAATTTTGCCACAAACTTTTGAATATCATATTTAAGGCCATCCCAAAAAAATTCCTTCTTGACCCTGTTGTAAGATTTTAAAAATCCTAAGTGCCCTCCTAAGGGGGAGGTGTGCAACTCCAAAAGAATATCTTCCTTGAGTTGGAAATTCTTACATATATATAAGCAATATTTGTACCATAATGAATCTTTTTTCCAGCTAAATGTGTCAAATATATCAAGATTTTGCTACAACTTTTGAATGAGTGTCCACACCTCTTCATCATTCTTCCATTCATCCCTTGCTTCGGTTGTCTAATCAGGTTGGATAATAGAAATAGAATAAAGAAATGCTTCCACATCCTCATCCTTTCTTGAGAGTGTATTTGCAAGAACATTTTGATTCCGTTTTTTGTAGATGATTTCAAAGTCATAACCCAACATATTTGTGACCCATTTTTACTGCTCTTCTGAAGATAATCTTTGTTCCAAAAAGTATTTAAGACTATCATGATCTATTTTTACCTAGAAGTGTCTTCCCATTAGGTAAGGTCTCCATTACTTTAGTGCATGTGGTATTTCCAACATTTCCTTCTCATAAACAGGTTTACATAAATACTTTCCTTTGATTGGACGAATTTCCAAAGCAATGGGTCTTCCTTCTTGCATTAAAACAACACCAATTCCATTTCCCGAAGTGTCATATTCCAGAATAAAGGTTTTTGTGAAGTCTGGCATAGCTAAGACCAGTGCTTGGCACATTGCCTCTTTAAGATGTTCAAAGGCCCTAGTTGCTTTTGGAGTTCAAGAAAATGCATCTTTCTTCAGTAATTTTGTTAGAGGTGTGGTTATTCTCCCATAATTCTTAACAAACTTGTGATAATACGTTGTCAACCTAAGAAATCCTTGAATATGCTTTATGGTTGTGGGGATTTTCCTTTCCTTAATGGCTTTAATTTTGTTAGGGTATACCTTAACACCCTCATAAGATACAATATGGCCCAAACATTCCACCTCCTGTACTCCAAAGAAACATTTGGAGGTTTTTGCATATAATTGTTTCTCCTCTAATAGTTTGAGCACCCTGTCAACTTGTTGAACATGATCCTTTCAAGACTTGATGTAGATTAGTATATCATCAAAAAATACTAGCACAAATTTTCTACATAAGGGTTTGAAAATGGAATTCATCAAACCTTGAAATGTGGAAGGTGCACCAGTAGGTCCAAAAGGCATGACCAAAATTTCATAATGACCCTCATGAGTTCTGAATGTTGTTTTCAAAATGTCTTTTGTCTTTATTCTAATTTGAGGATATCTTGAATGAAGATCCAACTTGGTGAAGTCAATTTCTCCATGTAATTCATCCAACAATTCATTAATGAAAGGAATGGGAAATTTATCTTTAATAGTGAGCTTGTTGAGCTTCGTATAATTTAGACACATACACCATGATTCATCCTTCTTGTGCACCAATTCTAATATAGTAGAGAAAGAACTTTGGTTAGGTTGAATTATACCAACCTTTAGCATTTCTACAACCATATGTTCAATTTCACTCTTGTCTGCACAGGGATATCTGTAAGGTCTGATATTTGGAGGAACAGTTCCTAGAATCAAATGAATAGCATGATCATGATCACGAATAGGTGGGAGGCCTTTGTGAGTCTCAAGGCATTTTGGAGATATGGAGGAATAGATGATTTTGATATTTGAACCTCTAGTGAGCATAATTTTGCAATTACACCCCATTGTTTTTTCTTTATAATCCTTTTCATGCAACTAAAGTGATTATCTTTTAGTTTCCCTGTGATACCCCTTAATTTAACTTCCTTTCCCTCCAGAAATTTTTCAAGAAAAGTTCTTGAAAATTAAAAGCTATAGTCCCCAAAGATTGTAACCATTGGACTCCTAGTACAACATCAACACCACCCATTGGAATGGAAATCATTGGACTATTCAATACATATTTCCCCATGGTTAGCTTGATATTATGGAACTTTCCAGAGCAATTTATAGTTCCTTCATTTGTAACCATCACTTGACACTTCGGTGCTAGATATAGGAAGCAATTCAATTCCTTGACTATCCTACAATGAATAAAATTATGGGTACTACCCGAATCAATAATCACTATTACCTTTTTCTTCTTGTATATCCTTCTATCTTGAGAGTTTGAGGAGCGGTAATTCCTGCCAATGCATTACAAGATATGTTTAGATTCATTTAGATTTTCTCCCAGGTTGGTTCCTGGTGTATATCTATTCCTTTTGTGTTTCTCTTTCCTTTTCTTCCTCCTCTTCACAATCTATGTAGAATAATTTCTTCTCAACACACTTATGAACTTTAGTGTATTTTCTATCACAACTGTCTCAAATCCCTTTTTATCTTTTTTCCTCCAATTGTTGTGGCATCAACCTTGTAGGTTGTGGAAGGCTAGGAGCAACAACACTTCCATCTTTATATTTGTGAGTGGTAGACGTCCTTGTTTCCATAATTTTTCTTTCAACCTTTCTTGCCACCCTAAATACCTTCTCCACTGAATCAGGTTCACAAAGACGAATTTCACATTGGATGTTATCCTTCAAAGTCCCTATGAAGACATCAATCCTATGCTCCTATGGAATATTAATTACCGTGATATTCAATTTTTGGAAGTCCTTAATTTGCGCTACCATTAAACCCTTTTGTTTGAGATTTATCAATTGGATAAAGAAGGTTTTGCTTTTTGTATCCTGATAATGTGCTATCATTTATTCTATAAAATTAACCAAGTGAAAAGTGTTTTATAAGAACAAATTCATCGATACAAAATGATTGGGTTCTAAATATAAAGATGCAATGCATTTTTTTTTTGTGTTGCATGTAATGGAGATCAAAATATTGCTCCATATGTAGTATCCATGTTACCAAATCCTTGCCATCAAACTTCCTCATATCTATCTTTGAAATGTAGTGGGTTGTAACCCCAACATTGGAGTCTCTAAAATCATAATTCATATTCCTTTTGTTCTCCTCATGAGTTTCATGGAATACCTTTTTTCCATTATGAAGCATTTCTTGTAGTAACTTTGTCAAAACTTTGTTCAAACCTTCCATGTATGATTTTAAAAAAATCATGTTGCCTTTTATGCCATCCATTTCACCTTTTATTTCATACTTGGCTTCTCTTTGTGTGAGTGAAATGTGTTGCACTTAGTCTCTTAATTTTGATATATCATGTTGCAATTCTTCCTCTTCGTAAGTCATAGTAGAGATTTTTGGGGCTTAATGGGTGTAGAATTTTTTGTTTGGGAGACATTTTAGAACTAAATACTGATATCTATGCTTCAATATGCTCTTGGAATCACTTCAAACTGATTTTTAAAACAAATGTTATGCAAAATTTAAAAAAACAAACACCATTTTCTTCATATTTAGGAGCTCAATATTGAAGTTGTCGTATGTATGTGGTATCCCTCTCAGACTTCTTTCCAACCCCACAAGTCATACTGAGATTGGATTTTTCAAGAAAGAGTTATGCCTAATCTCCCACGATGTCCTGATTATAGACTGGTTGAGTAGAGCGAACTTGTACAGAGTGCCACATGTCATGATTTCAGCCTTCGGCCCTAAAAATGATACACAAAAACATACATGCCATGAAATTTCACTCAATTTTTATGAAATTCAAATCTGATGTTTAGAGAGAAATCTATGATTATTTTCCCTAGGTCACCTATTTGAGAAGGAATTTTGGATCCTCCAAAAGCCCTAACTTTCTCAGATCATATCTTCGAAAATATGGCGAACCAAGATCTGAAATTTGTACATGAAGTTCAGCAATATTTTGTTCTATGTGGTTTCAATTTTAGATTCTGAAGCCTCATAGAAAAAAATTTATAGCGAAAATTCCAAGATGGCATGTTTCAAGAAGAGAAACCCTAGAATCCAAAGCACTGCTACTAAATGTTATACAACCATCTCACAAAATAGAAGTAAATATAGATCAACAACTTAAAAATTATCATCTTCGAGGAGGAAACATCCTTTACTTTACATAAATGAACAATTCTTGGATGGTACAAATGATAAGACCTCCTTGGTATATATAGGCATTTAAGCGGTCACAATATAGTCACAACCTACATAACAATAATAATGTAAGTGCGCAACAATAACAATAGTGGGCTTCTATGGGACACAACAATAACAACATGGGGGATACACGAGAACAATAATAACAATAGGGGACTACACTGACAATAACAATAATAGGAATACACTAGTATTATAGGGACCTAACAGATACTTGAGAAGGGGAACATATGTCCACCTAGGAGGGCCTGACTCCTCCACTAGTGTCTTTGTAATCTAAAAAAATATCAAATGAACACTATTATACTCAAATTAAAACAATATATATTGTGGACTAAAAACATATGAAACATTTTGCAAGGAGGGATAAAATTATGGAAATGGGGTCTAAAGGTTTCCATAAGTTTTTTCATTGCGTTTGTCTCTTCAAGACCTTTCCAATGATATAAGTTGGTACCAACATGGTTCTTTGATCAAAATTTATGGCCGATTGATGTCTTGGCCAATTAAATTGTGTTTGTCATCACACCTTCCAGGTCATGCCGATGTATTCCCCACTTACCTTCCACATGGCTACCAAATTACATACCACATCATACTAAGTGGTAGTTGTCGACCTGATCATACTAGATGGCATATAACCAAAATTCTATGGTTCCCCAACCATCTATAATACACACAAACACACACAATATATTTACATTGGACATATGCAGGTTTGGGCCCCTTTATAACCATGTCACCTCGCTGGATAGTACCCCAACTGTTTCCCAAATTTCTCCCTGTTGAAACTTTTGGGGACATTTCCTTTGGGATTCGTACTAGTGCCAACTCCCTATTATGGTTTAGCCACCTCCTTGACTCAAGCACAAAAAAAATTATGCCATGCAGTGCTTTCCCTCGTCCACTGATGGCCCTGCATACCACGTCACTCTGGGAAGCAGTTCTTGGTGAGTTCTACATCATGCATCGTCCAAATCATTCGGGGTTTGGGATTCAAGGTGATGTAACTAGTCCTAAGTGGTAGGGTGATGTCATCCTTCATCACTCTTTAAACGTGTATTAGATCCCACATAATCATCGATCCCTTCCTTTCATGGTTTTCCTATTATGGGAAATTTAGGGAGGTTTTTTCTCTATCGATGTGTATGAGCCACATTCGAGTCGCAACCCCTGCTCTACTACGCTACCCTGGCATTATAAGCTTAGTTGGGCTTGCATAAACTTCCACTGAATCCTCCAAGCTACGAAGCCTTTGGGGAAAATTCCTAGGGCCACTTAATGGTTATGAAAACCCATCCACTGATGGCCTAGATCTCCCATGCTTACATGCATAGTTACCATGCCTGGTCACTTGCCTTACCAGTCTTGGGTTACCCGCCTCTTCTGAGACCTAATCTTCCAACCCCACAACTTAAGTAATATGTGAATTACTTGGGCCTTTTTTCCCTCAGAACATGGTCACGATGGTTCCATTATACAATGGCCTATTACAACTTAGTGCTTAGTCTTGGCTACAGTCATTCTATTCCCAACTCGACCCAATATAAGTATAGTTTTATAAGGCCCCTTTCCCTGTAACCTGCAAAATTTTATTTATATCTATATATATATAAAATTGTTTGCAGGTTACAGGGCAAGGGCAAGGGGCCTCTATATATCTAGAGAGAGAGAGAGAGAGAGAGAGAGAATTTCTAATCCTCCTGAGCTCACAATTTGTAAACCAAGGCCCACTAGCCTCATCATTTTCATGCAGTCATCCATCTAATTAACAAATATCTTCTACCTCTTCATACACAAGTCACATTAACCAATTTGTAAACCTAGGATGATTACAGGAATAAACCATTTGTTAAGGAAAACAATCAGGATAATTTCTACACAAGAATTCACATTCCTTAATCATGCGAGAAAACAACACTCCTCAACATTAACATGTCAATTATTCCGCACAATAAATAGAGATGTAACCCTCATAAGCATAAAAAATGAGAGTATACTATCTTATAAGAGATTTCGAAACTAACAGTGGGACTCTAACGCTCCACCCAACTATAGACAAGCTACAACTATAGTTACTTGTAGTTGTCACCTCCAAGCCAAATTCTAGTGCTTGAGGTGGAGTGCTCTTAAGAGGAAATTTAACTAATGGGGCAGCTAAAACAAGATGCCACAAGCTACACTGCCTTCTTCGACTAAATACACAAGCCTTCACTTATCTTTTCCAGACTTTATAGACATGCTAACATTCATGCCAGGATATTGCAATACAAATATTTATAGCTCAATTTTAGGGGAAGAGAGTCCACATCAAGGGAAGGTTCATTAATGGATAAGATACTGATGGGTAAAGATATCACCTCTCCAAGTGGTTCAACAAGGATTCAAGCACCAAATATTCAACCCCAAGGCAACTTTTGGTGGTTCATCAACCCTCATAAACTGCTAAGTCTATCTTTTTAATATGGTAGCTTCATTAATCCAAAAGCTTCCAGTGAGTTCTTCAACCTTCATGCAAGTCACTTCTCTCTATAATGTTTTCACCCTACAAGTGTCTTTCTAAGGGTTACTCCACTGGTTCACTTTCTCCGGAGTTTTATAAGTATGATGTTGAACATTTCTCCCTCTATGTTTTCACCTACACCCCTGGAGGAAATTTTCGTAAGGTTCTCTTCACTGTGTGCTCTCTTCCATTTCCACTGGATGAGAGAATGAAAGTGCGTTCTTTTTTTTCTTTGCTACTTATGCGTATGCATGAGAGTGTGAGAATGACTCCAAATAAATTAGTTGTTTGACTTTTTACCAGCTCCATGCAAGTGAACTACCTAGGACAACATAACACATTCTTCCTTTAATTTTTTTTCCTTTTTGTTGCTCATGGTTGGAGCTAAATGACACATGGGCTTGTACTTCCTCCTTTTAGTTAATTTATGGCGCATTCATCACATTTAAGACCACTCAGGAAACCAAGACTGATGTTTAAAACAATCCATTCCTCAAGCGATCTCCCACCCCAAGAAAGTTGGAATCTATGTCCCTTTCTCTCAGCCTTATAAAATAATTACAATTATTTACAATGAGGGTATGTTAACCATGGAATCTCACATATGCTTCCCTCCATCTAGCCACAAGAATTCTACCCACACTTGGTACATATTTGAGTCTCAAATGAACATCCATATGGCCTCTACTAGTCAAGCCCTACTACATAGTCCTATGGTCCAACCCCACCCACAACATTAGCTCTTTGTGGCTTCTTTCCAATGCCATTCCAACAATATGCCATGGTGCAATATCATGTGATTCAATGTGGCTAATGTCATCTAGGTCTTGTTACATATCCATTTGGGCACTTCAACCCCAACTTATGGATCGATGCTATTAGGGCCCATCAACCCCTAGTACAATTGTTACATGCCCTAAAGAAGTTAGTCATCAGAATGCCTTACTCCCAAAGAAGTTCCATCACTGAAGACATCCAAAAACCAACTCTAAGAAGATCAGTGCAAGTAGGCCTTCCTTAGGGTGCACTACAATGCAAACCATGCATTAACAGGGTGTTATGCAGCGCACTTAGCCCCTCTTTGTCCTGCGCTGGGTGAAATTGAGCAAAGTTCCGTGAGGGTTTAAAGATTCCTTATCCATTGGAAGCCTTTAGAAGTTTCTCAAATGCCACATGCTCCTTTGAGTTCACCTTTGGATGAGAAAGGGAATTAGGAATCATCGATTTCCCATCCCTCCTTCCATGGAACTGATTTATAAATTTAGAAAGGCCTTCATTACCTCTATTGATAGCATAACCTCCTTCACTCACCTATAAATAGATCACTCATCTAAGAGATCTGGGCTGAAAAATATTGAGTTGTAAAGAGATGCTGGTGGTATGAGATTAGGGTTGAGTGCAAGTATTGTGATATTGTTGGAATGTATTGTTTTTCATGAGGTGAAGAATGATTGAATTGGAAGGATGACACTGGGTCGAACTCACATTAGTTGTAATCTTTACTCTTATCAATAAAGTTTTTCGAGATTTTTCCCTTATGCTTGTGTTTATGTTAATGCATTCATGTGTATATCATGTTTTTGATTCCATGTTATTTATGAACAATAGATCATTATGCTTTGATATTTTTTTGTTTCTATAAGCTATGTAGGTACTTCTCAAGCTATTTAAGTATGGGAAGGAGCAGCGAAATCAGTCAAGGGAGATAAGGAACAAGAGAAAGTTACAAGTAGGTTATGTGTCCCTTATTTTATCTGTTGTTTATAGGAAAATTAAGATTGCTTTGATTGTTGTTTCTAGATCAGCGATTAGATCTAGAGGGTTAGGCATTTTTCCAAGAACACTAAATATTCCCAAAATAGGACTCAACAATGCTATCCATAATTGGAAAATCTTAGGCAAGGGTGTTAGGCCATAATCAGGTGGATGAGGACCTAGTGTTAGGTTGCACCTATCATTTTGTTTATCATGCTAAGACCTTCGATCTACTCCCTACAGTTCTCCCATGTTAAAGTAGTAGATATGAAGTGCTAGTGGAAACTTTGCCCATAAATTCCTCAAGAAGTATAGAGGAACCTCCCTATTATTATAGGGAGGTTTATCAAACACCTATCCATCCAATTATCTAGAAATGGTTGGTAAGTGCAGTGGTATGTACAAATGCATTTTTTTTTTACTGGTAAAAGTTTCTCATTTCTTGGGTCAATAAAAAAGACAAGAAGTAGTTTTAGTAATGTTGAGGTCTCTGTAGAGTCTCAGAACTGCTTTATCTTGACATCCTTTTTGTCCATATTTACCTCCTTTTTCCTACTGCTACCATCCAAATAAATACAGTAAACATAAGGTCTTGACCAGGTAAACATTCATATGTCCTCTTTTTCATATTTTGTCAATATGCCTTATTGTTCTATTAAAGTTTAAATGAAACTACAGAATTGAACTGATTCTGCAGCTAATCCACAGATCCATAACCACTTCCATTGTTGATAGGGTTCGAATGCGCCAACTTAGAAAATGAGTATATGGGTAGATAGGGAATGATCCTCTCATGGATTTCTTCCTATTTACTCAAGCTAATTCATCAGGAGATCTGCACTATAACACGATCAACCATGGCGGTCAAAAACAGGACAACACGCTGGAACAGAGTCCAAATTTTAAGAGATTTCATCAATTTGCTTTTTCAATAGAAAATCGACAAATAAGCGATATGATCTAATTTTTATAAGGACTATAGTGAAGTCCTATAGGCTTAAATTTATCGTATTGTTAACAAGAACTTTATAAAAACACTGGCAGCTCTCTGTAATGGGTGCACCACCGTATGTAGTTTGAGCATCTTGTAGAACTCTTTTCTGCTTAATGAAAAATTATTATTTCATATATTTTATGTGATGTTAATCTAAGGCGATTGACTGCCTCATGGAGGGCCCCTGCGTGCAGATTAGGTCTTTGATTCATAGTAATTAGATTTTCCTTTTCAATTTTTATTTCATAGAATTAATTCATGGATGCCCTGTTTTCATGTTTTTAAGATGCAATTCAATGAAGATCGCAACTAGGTTCACTTGATTTATTTTTGTATTGTTCATTCATTTGCTTCATATCTAGCATAAACTCAGTAATTTCATTTCATTCATTTCCCTAGCACAGGTTAGTCATTTCATAGCTCAGTAATTTCGTTTCTGCTTTGTTTTTTTTTGCATTGAAATAAAGTTGCAGTAGACAAGAGTGGCAATCTTTCTCAGCTTCTGAATTCAAGCACATTTCATTTCCAAGTTGACAAATTAGGATTTTCTTTATGTCATTTCATGCTTTCATAGTTAGCTTTATTTAGCTGTAGCATAAAAATCCAAAAACAATTGATAAGTTGAAAACAAGATTAACATAACACATCTATTGAAAAGAGTTAAAACCATTATCCAATCATTCTAAAAACGCAATTCAATCATAACTAATTCTAGAGAAAACATTTAGGATAATCAATTAACAATAAAATCTTAGGAATAAATTCATAGTATATATAATAACATCATCTCAACACTAATTCTAGAGTTTGACATTAACTTAGATAATGATAATGTAATCACCTTAACGACATAAAAGACTTCTAGCACATACATTGCACTTGCAATTCATCATTTTACCTGCCCTGGTCGATTATTTATGCTTACAATTTAAGAAAATTAAATTGACTAAACAGTTTGGCATTGTTGTCAGGGAAGTGCAAATAGAAGTTAAAAAATAAAATGAAATAAAAAATGACATGCATAGGGCAAGAGACTCTAGAGGTAGATTTGTAGGACGAGGAAGAAGCTTAATTCCCACAACTTTACTCACTCCACCATGACCTCGAAGTTCCACACCACCCACTCAAACTCAAATTCCATCCATACGCCAACAAAGGCTTCCTGAAGTCTTAAGATCTAAAATCCAATCCAGAAATTCACCTACTTCATCTACTAAGGCTATAATCAAAGAAGATCCTACATCCCCAACTAGAGGAGTAGTTTTTCTATCTTCCATTGGTGAACAAATTCTAGGAGAAGAATTAGAAATTCCCAGTGAAAAATAAGAACAAGAAATTCATGTTGATTATCCGTTGATGGAGGAACCAGATACTGAAGAATCCTTCATGGTTGAAGAAGGAGGAGAGGTACACAATGTCAATGGTGAACAGCCTAGGATTGGAGGTGGTAGAGGTAGAGGAGGAGGTGGAGATAGAGGAGGAGGCGGAGATAGAGGCATAGGAAGAGTTAGAGGTGAAGGAGATCAAGATCCTTTTGGATTTCCTATCTTTGATGAGGATACAACCCTCACAACGAAGAATATTTCACCTTCTATTCTTCCTAATTTATATGGAAAAAGAAGTGAAGACCCAGAGACATTTCTCCTTGAATTTGAAGTATTATGAAAATCATATGTTTATCTAAATGACACTCGGAAATTAAAATTGTTCCCTGCTACCTAAAAGGATTCAACATTGAAATGGTTCATGAGTCTAGGAACGAATACTATAAAGACATGGGAACAAATAAAAGAAGCATTATCAGAGAAATATAGGGATTACTGTATGCCTCACAACGTTACGGACGAAGTCTTAAAAATGACACAGAAAGAAGATGAGAATCTTGAAGACTTAGTCGAGAGATTTGTTTATAATCTTAAGAAGGAAAACATGGATAGTCTAGATGAGGAAACTTTGAAAGCCATCCTACTCAAATCTATCAGAGATGAGAGGATTTATCTCCTTAACTTGACAGGAAAGGGAGATATTTCTCAATTACCATTTGCAGATAGTTGTGATCTATGTGTACATATCTCAAGAGGTAAAGAATGAGTTGGAAAAAGTCCTAGGGATCCTCGCTTATCAAGAATCAATAAACCTGCAGTTGGGTCAGTCAGTAGGGTAGAATTAGGAATCTTGCTTGATACTTTTAAGACAGATATTTTAGGGAGTCTTAGTGAACAAATTGACACCCTTGAAATACAAAACAAGCAAAAGGCTGAAAATGTTGCATTATCCATCTTTTGTCCCAGGTGTAGAAAGGAGCATGCTCTGAGAGAATGCCCTTTAGACTTAAAAACCATAGAAACTTGTGCCATATGTGCAGATAACTATGATACTAAAGAATGTACTTCTCTACCAGGTCTTAAGGCTATGTTTAATGATGAAGGAATACTAGAACAAGTAGACCCTCTTTGTTTTATTGCTAAAAAACCATGGCAGAACGCTCAAGCAAATCAACTACAAGGCTTTACGTCACAAGAATTTGCTCAGTCTTCACAAAGTAGTTGGAATCCATCTTGGCATCCTTGGGCTCAACCACAATCACAATCTTGTAATCAGGGATGGAAAAATCTTTATGGGGCTTATGCTCAATATCAACAATATTCACCATCTTATCCTAATTTCCCACCACAATTCTTACCTGAATCTAATCATATACCTCAAGCTAATCAATTACCTCAAGTTCAAATCCAAAATCAAAATCCACAACTCTCCCTACCATTTGCAAAAAAACCAAATCAATTACCTACTCAACCACTTCTGAATACAAATAATAAAATCTCACAACCTGTTTACAATATGGAAGGGAAGAATCCTCAAACCTATGTAATAACTCCACTAGATCTAAATAATGTTCAATTGAGATTTGGTAGAGTATTACAAAGAAAACCCCATATTGTCATTCAGGAAGCAAGGACAAATCTTCAAAAAGATAAAAGTCAATCTGAAGAAGGAGAAATCTCTCTTAGAAAGAAAATAACCAAACAGAGAATATTCCTATAATTTTTTATGATACTCCTATTACAGGAAAACCCTCAGTATCCATTAAACCACCTTTTCCTCAACGGTTGAAAATTGATGAAGGAGTATAAAAACAAATCACATTTCCTGATTATGATATGCTAGATGAATTAAGAAATGTTTGTATAAAAATTCCTTTATTTCAAGCCATAAAAAAAATACCAAAATTTTCAAAAACAATCAAGGAATTGAGTACTCAAAGATCAAGAAGAAAAAGAAAAGACATAAAAAGAAATCAATTAGTTGGGAAAATTGCAGACATCATGATGGGGAAAGAAACAATACAAAAATATCTAGATCCAGGGAGCCCCATTGTGAAAGTTCACATCAATGGAATTGAAATAGCAAATACATTAATTGGTCTCAGAGCAGCCATAAACATAATGAGTAAACAAATCATGGATTCACTAAGGCTTCCTAATCTTCAATACACACCTACATTGTTGCAATTAGCAAATAGGTCTGTAATTAAACCTGATGGTGTGTTAGAAGATGTTTATATCATTGGAATCTAAAAATGGGGGTACACCAACAAAAGTGCTTCAAAGGGTGGGCTCAAATCTTACAATTCATGGTGTTTTAGCTCATCCTTTGTTTCTCTAAAAGGATCATGTTGCACCTAAAACATTAGAGGTTGAGGGTGATATCCTCAAAACTCAGTTACCATGTTTTGGAACTTAAATACATATATTACATTGTGCTTAAAGTTCCATATATGATATTTTTAATTGAACAAAAAGATAACCTTGATAAGTATGTCAAAACTAAAAAACATAGAGAGTGCAAGGTTCAAGCCCAATTTGACCTATAAGCTTGATGCAAAAAATCATAAATGACGCTTTTTAGAAGGACATTAAATTTTCCAGTCAAGTAAAACTAAAAACTGGTACTATAATGCAACACACCTTGCTTTCATGGAAACATCCAAATGAGTGTTTTGTAACTATGCTTCTGCTTCACTTTTTTGAACTTTTTTACTCTATTTTAAATGGAAGATAGTGAATGGCATATTTCTTGATAATTCCAACCCAAGTTTACTGAAATAAATATATAGCTTAAACGTGTATGTGGAATTTACCATAAACATGAAGTACAAAGATTAGGATCAAAAGCCACAAAATAGGACTGCTGAAAATGAAAAAGGAAGGGAATTTGAGTATTTTTATAAAACTGAAAACTTGTGTAAAGATAAGAGCAAAAAAACACTTCAATTTGATAAAAAAAATGAAAATAATACTAAGAAATTCTTTAGGAAATCAAAATCAAACCCGATTCCCACCACTCTTAAGTCATTTTCTATAAACATCTTTATATGTACATTTTCATTTCGTTTTATGTTCATTAAGAAGTGGGCCCATAAAATCAAAATGAGATGGTTGATGAAAAACTAGTGGAAACATTAGTGACACAAACAAAACATCTAATCAACTCATAGAGAAAAGGAGAAGTTCACTTGCAGACTGGGTGACATTGAAGAGACATGTGGAAGAAAAACAACATTGGGTATGATTTTTGCAATACATATTTTTTATAAACTGAATGTCCATTCTATCATATCCTCTCTTTATTGTTGATTGTATTTTGATCATTTCCTTTGATTTTGTTGTCTTTTAACTATGAAATAAAAAATACTTGGTATCATGTCCATTTAAACAACATCCAAAGCTTGAAGATGAAACGAGTATTACATGAGATTGATTGAAATATTTTTTTTTATGTTTTAACTATGAAATTGAAAATACTTGGTATCATATTCATTTAAACAACATCCAAAGCTTAAAGATGAAATTAGTATTACACAATATTGATTGAAATCTGTTTAATTGTTTCGAGTTAAAAGATTTTCATGATTATTAGAAAAGTTTACTTTCATGTTGTTATGTGAGCATAGGTTGTCTATATACTTGACCAAGTTCATGCATTAGATAATGAAATGCTATTGAGAATAAAATGACAAGGAATTGGCATCACACATATTATTTGTTTTCATGAGTTATCTACAACTTGAGCTTTCTAGCATATAACTTAGTTGGCATGATTGTGCCTAAATTTTTCCTATAGGTTGAATAGTAGGTTACTAAGGTGTTCCTTTCTATGGTGACATTTTATTTTCTTTGTTTATGCAGGTCATCTCACCACATAGTGGTCACATCGCCCAACTAAAGAAAACTTGTTTGAGATTCTTGTTTTTCGTGGGAAATATGACATTGACATTTCCAATGTTGAGGTATATCTCATATAAATCCTTTATAGTCTACTTTAGTTTATATTACATTTTTCATTGTCTTTTATGTCTTATACTTTGCATTGTATATTCTTTCGTTTTCAGAAGAGGAACTCGGTATTGATGGTAGGAAGCAAGAATTGAAGAAAGAGAAGAACATTAACACTAGAGGGAAAAATGCAGAAAGAAAGAGAGAAGAGAATCAGTCCAATGATACCCTTAAATCCAATATCTCATAGGAGACACATACTGTAGAGTCCAAAGGTTTTCTTACCTTGACATCCATTTTTTCCTATATTTCCTCTCTTTTCCTATATTTATCACCTAAATAATGCAATAGACACAAGGTTTTGTTAAAGGTAATCAATTTCATGTCTTCTTCTTCATGTTTGTCTATATAACCTTTTTTTTGTTAAAGAGTGCATTTGGCTATGGAATTGGTCTGTTTCTGCAGCTAATCCAGATTTCTACAGCTACCTCCATTGTTTGCAAGGTTCAGAAGCTCTAGCTCAGCGAAGAAAGATACAGATGGATAAGGAATGGTCCCCTAGTGGATTAATTACTATTCCCTCGAACCAATTCATCAAGATGATCGCAGGATATCATGGTCAAACCCCAAAGTCAACTACAAGATTGTTGCCAAGATAGAATCTGAGTTTCAATGAAATCTTATCGATTTTCTTTCAGAATAGAAAATCGAATGTTTAGCGATATAGTTAAATAAATACATTTAGCCTTAAAATTATCATATTGTTATGCCAAAGACTTATTATAAAAACTATGGCAGCATTGGTTTTGGGTGCGCGCCGGAGGATGTAATTTTTGAAAACAGTTTGTTAAGTTTCATTTTGCAAGTAGTAGACTTGGTTTTATGTTTGTATGCGCTGCGTTGATTGGAGATTGTCGACTGATTTGTGGAGGGCCCCTACGACCAGTAACAAGTCTTTAACTGATTGCAATTAGATTTCTTTCATTACTTGAATACTCTGTTTTGTGTGAAGAAATGCGGTATGATGAGTTCGCAAGTGAATTGTTATATGCATGAGCACTTCCCTTTGCTTTATACCTAGTTTAACTCTGCTATTTGATTTTATTTTTATCTAGTATAGTATGGTTATTCATTTTCTTTTTATCTAGTGTAGTCCAATTGTGTTTACTTCATAACATAGTTGCTTTTCAGAATGTCTTGTTTGGATGAAATTGAATAAGTAAAAGCGTGAGAGTCTTCTCCTTAGCAATTGAATTTAGACAGTATTCCTTTACAGTTTGATATAATATATTTCTCTTGCACTTAGTAAATTAGAGTTGCAGCATAAAAATTGAAGACAAAAATCCAAAACATTCTAACACAAGTAAAATCCTGAATCACACTCATATCATCCATAAACTGATTCAATACAGAATAAATCATAAGAAATTAGCTAATAACTTTAGGGATCGAGACATTAATATATTTAACGACACCATCTCGATACTAATCTTAAGTTTAGATCCTAACAAGAACATAACAACATAAGAAATAACTTCTAGCACATATAGTGCACCTGTACTTCATCATTATACCTACCCTGGTTTATAATTTATGATTTTCAATTTAAATACATTAAACTGGTCAAACATTTTGGTGCCATTTCCGGGGAAGTACAAATAGAAGTTAAGAAAAAAAATCAAAACATGATATGTGTAGGGATAGAGACTCTAGAGGTAGATTTGTAGGGCGAGGAAGAAGTTTAATTCCCACAAATCCACTCACTTCACCACGACTTCGAGAATCCACACAACCTACTCAAACCTGAATTCCATTTAGAGGTCGACAAAGACTTCCTGAAATCTCAAGATCAGAAATCCAATCCAGAACTTCACCCACTTCCTCTACTAAAGTTGTAATTGAAGAAAATCCTACATCCCCAACTATAGGAGTAATTCTTCTATCCTCCACTGGTGAGCAAATTTTGGGAGAAAAATTAGGAGTTCCTAGTGAAGAAGAGGAACAGGAAACATATTTTGAACAACCATTGATAGAGGAACTAGAAATATTAGAAGAGCATTATATTAGTTCCGAAGAATCTATCATGGATGAAGAAGGGCAAGGAGAGGCACACAATGTCCATGGTGAGGAAAATGGGATTGGAGGAGGTAGGGGTAGAGGTAGAGGTGGAGATAGGAACAAAGGAGGGGGTAGAGGCAGAGGAAACCAAGATCCTTATGGATTTCCTATTCTTGATGAAGATACAACCCTCACAATGAAAATATGTCACCCTCAATTCTTCCTAATTTCCATGGAAAAAGAAACGAAGACCCAGAGACATTTGTCTTCGAATTTGAAGTATTATGCATATCATATGACTATCTGCATGATGCTAAAAAATTAAAATTGTTCCCTGCTACATTAAAAGGCTCAACATTAAAATGGTTCATGAGTCTATGAGTGCATTCTATAACAAGATGGGGACAAATGAAAGAGGCTTTCTTAGGAAAATATAGAGATTATTGTATGCCTAGTAACCTTAAAGATGAAGTCTTCAAAATGACACAAAAAGAAGATGAAAATCTTGAAGATTTAGTAGAAAGGTTTGTCTACAATGTTAAAAGAGCAAAAATGGATAATTTGGATGAAGAAACCTTAAAACCCCTCTTACTTAGAGCTATTAAAGATGAGTGGATTGATCTCCTTAACCTAACTGTGAAGGGAGACATTTCCCAACTACCATTTTCAGATATTTGTGATCTATGTGTACATATCTCAAGGGGTAAAGCATGAGTTGAAGAAGTCCTAGAGACCCTCTCTTGTCAAGAATTAATAAATCCACAGCTGGAACAGTCAGTAGGGTAGAATTAGGAAACTTGCTTAATACCTTTAAGACAGATATTTTAGAGAGCCTAAGTGAGCTGGTAGACACCCTTAAAATACAAAATAAGAAAAATTTTGAAAATGCTACATTATCTATCTTTTGTCCTAAATGTTGAAATAAACATGCTCTAAGAGAATGTCCCTTAGATTCAAAAGCCATAGAAACTTGTGTCATATGTGCTGATAATCATGATACAAAGGAATTTCCTTCTTTACCAAGTCTCAAGGCTGTATTTAACGATAAGGGGATCCCAAAACAAGTAGATCCTCTCTACTTTATAGCCAAGAGACCATGGAAAAATCCCCAACCAAATCAATCACAAGGATTCAGACCACAACAATTTTCTCAGTCTTCACAAAATAGTTGGAATCTAGCCTGGCGGCCTTGGGCTCAACCACAGTCACAAACTTGGAATCAAGGATTGAAAAATCCTTATGGAGCCTATGCTTAATATCAAAAATACTTGCCATCCTACCTTCCACCACAATATCTACCACCATCTAATTAAATTCCCCAGGCTAACCAATTACCACAAATTCCAATTCAGATTCAAAAACCACAACTCTCCCTACCATTTCCATAAAAACCAAATCAATTACTCGCTCAACAACTTCCGAATTCTAATAATAAAATACCACAACAACCTGTGTACAACATGGAGGGGAAGAATCCTCAAACTTATGTAATAACTCCACTAGACCTAAATAATGTCCAATTAAGGTTTGGAAGAGTGTTACCAAGAAAACCCCATGTTATCATTGAATAAACAAGATCTGATCTTCAAAAACAAAAAAACCAATTAGAAGAAGGGGAGACCTCTCTCCCTCAGAAAGAGAGTAAACAAACAAAAGATGTTCCAATAAATACTCCCAACATAGAACAACCCTCAGTATCAATTAGGCCACCTTTCCCTGAACGATTGAAAATTGATGAAGGAGTAGAAAAAGAAATTATCTTGTCTGATTACAATATGATGGATGAATTGAGAAATATCTGTATTAAGATTCCTTTATTACAAGCCATAAAATAAATACCATTTTTTTCTAAAACAATTAAGGAACTAAGTACACAAAGATCAGGAAGAAAAAGAAAAGACATAAAAAAAATTCAGTTAGTTGGAAAAATTTCAGACATTATGATGGGGAAAACGAAAATTCAAAAATATTTAGATCCAAGAAGCCCCATTGTAAAAATTCACATCAATGGAACTGAAATACCAAACAAAATGATTGATCTAGGAGCAGCCATAAACATAATGAGTAAACAAGTTATGGACACACTTAGGCTTCCTAACCTTCAATACAAACCAACCTTATTACAATTAGTAGATAGATCTGTGATTAAACCTGATGGTGTGTTGGAAGATGTTTGTGTATCCTTAGATTCTTGGGAATATCCCGTTGATTTCATGGTCTTAACACCCAAGAATAATTTAGGAGGACATCCATTAATTCTAGGAAGACCTTGGTTAGCTACAACTAATGCTTTCATCGATTGTAGATGAGGTGACATGTTTATCTCAGATGGAAATTCTGCAAAGAAATTTACATTATACCCTCCTGCAAGGACAATAATAGATACATAAATTGAAGAATGGATAGAAGATGAAGAAGATATACAACCTATTTTTACTACTAAACAAATAAGAGAGGAAGACCAAATTCTAACTCTACTAGGAAATAATGAATCTTCCTCACATTATGATTATAGTCGCAATGAGTATCTCTCATCTAAGTAGGTATCATTTCTCTCCATGGAAAAAATTGGGAATTCCTCGATAGAAATATTTCTAGGGAAAACCTTGAATGTCAACAAGAACCTGGAAGAATTGCAAAAGAATCAATTGATAGAAATTTTACAAAAACATTCTTCTGCTTTTGCATAGGAATACACTGACATGAGAGGGATTGGTCCTAAAACTTGCATACATCATATATACATTGAACAAAATGCTAGACCGGTTAGACAACCTCAACGGAGAATGAACCCAAATTTAAAAGAAATTGTTAAGTAGGAGTTGCAAGAATTGGTAAATGTAAATTTCATCTATCCAATATCCGACAGTCAATGGGTTTCACCCCTAGTAATCATTCCTAAGAAAAATAGAAAATGAAGAGTATGCATCAATTACAGGGAACTAAATAAAGCAACATTAAAAGACCACTTCCCACTACCTTTTATAGATCAGGTCTTAGACACATTAGCAAGAAAATAATATTTTTCCTTCTTGGACGGGTTTAGTGGATATAACTAGATTTAGGTAGCCCCTGAAGATCAAGATAAAACCACATTCACTTGTCCATGGGGAACTTATGCTTACCGAGTACTTCCCTTTGGATTATGCAATGCTCCAGCAACATTCCATAGAGTAGTCCTCAGAATTTTCTCTGATCTTATTCATGATTGTATGGAAGTGTACATGGATGATTTCAAAGTTTATGGAGATTCTTTCAATGAAGCACTGGATAATTTGGAAAAATTATTAATAAGATGTAAAGAAACAAATCTCTCGTTAAGCCATGAAAAATGTTTCATGATGTTCAACGAAGGAATTGTTTTAGGTCATCATATTTCAGGAGATGGAATCAAGGTAGACTCATCTAAAGTTGAAGTCATTTCTAGGTTATCAGTGCCAAGTTGTCAAAAAGATGTTGTAGGGCTATAACTAGGGTCTCTCACACCACCAATTATTCCACATTATTAAGTCAATCCGGGATCGTTTGGTTCTTTCAAAGAGTAACTCAATCCGAGGTTGTTTTGCCCAAGTAATGCTCGGTAG
>APFE030607783.1:0-35772 GCA_000404065.3 Pinus taeda | reverse complement strand
CCACCGAGTTTGACCCGAGAGAGCCTTCTCATACCTCGTAGGGCTAGCTATGAGGTGAAATGGTTTGATGTAGCTTTGAGGTTTGTCTATCTCAGCCTAGGCAAAATCTCAAGTGCTAACAGATGGGACAATGTACTATTAGTTGCAGGAATATTCCATTGAGGATATCTTTTGCATGCAGAAGGAATTCATTCCTTGGAGATTGTGCAATTACTTCTGAGTTTGGTGAGTTGTGTGAGAGGGGAATTAACATAGGTGGCAGCCAGAGGACCCAGGAGAAACTGCGCAAGGAAATAGGAGGCTTGGAGGACTGGAGGAAGGCATATGTTGTGTCTATTCAGTCTATGAGCAGCAATGAGGGATTATACTGAGAGTTGGATAGTTTGTGAGCTAAAGCTTTGTGTAATCCCGAGATATTTCCACTTGTATGATAATACAGAGTTTGGGGTTTCAGATAAGGCTTTCCCCAGAGTATTATTCTATGTTCATGTGTGATTGATTTCTCATTCTTTGTTATATGTGTTCTATTTGATCTTGCTCAAAATTGATTAAGCTTCTGCAAGTTTGTTTGTAGAAGTAGATCAAGTATTTTGCTTTAGTATATTGCATTATCAGGTGATCTACGGTGGGAAATTCTCCAAGTGCAACGGGAAAAAAGTGTGGGTTACCTGGGTGGATAGTGGAAGTCCCTTTATCGTTTTCCAGTCATTAAGATTATCAAATCAGTATTATGTATATCCACCTGCATATGAATATGTTACACTGTGAATGAGATTGATATTTTTATGTGTTATGGCAATGTGTGCATCAACATTATTTGCATGGGAATGGTGTTATTCCTCACTGTTAATAATGAGAAGAATCTGTTTTGTTCTCATGGTGAAGGGACTTGCATATCCCTAATATTGTTGATGTATCTCTAAGTTATGAGTCATTGTAGAATATCGTATGCAATCTTGTTAGGCTCAACTAATATTTATTGTGCAGGATTTTATGGTTTGCTAATGGTCATGAATATTTGATTGGTTTATTATATTAACCTCTTTTATGCTATATGGCATGATTTTCATTGGTTTTGATGATGTTAGGTTGCATCCATTATGGAGAATGGTAGGTTGTTACTATGCTTGGTAAGTAGGGCCAAATTATCCATTGTTGGATCATTTGTGTATGATAAAGGGGCATGTTTATAAGCTTCACTAGAAAGGAAATATTTTAAGCGACATTAGTCCTCAAGGGAGCCTAAGAATGGTCCCTGAAAAGATGAAATTCTAATTTTGAGGTGGCATAGTTGACCTTAAGATTGAGGAGCTGAAGGAGAATCATATTTTGGAGAAGACACAGAGGTAATAAGGACATAAGATGGGAAAATTCCTAGTCTGTTTCTGGAAATAGTTGATGTCACATCATGCTTGTATAACAAAGTGATGGCAACGTAAGTAGGTGCCATAAATGGAAGGAGAGAGATAGGATTTTACCTGTCATCTGCCACCAAAATATCTGTCATGCCAGAAAGGTGTATGAGTCCATCGGGCATGGGTGCATGGCACTACATGCTTGAGGCGCAAGGTACGATAGGAATTTTCTTGTTAGCTAAATGGGGGGGGGGGGGGGTGGAAGGAAACATGCTCCCAAAAAATGACTGTACATTAAGTAACATGGATTAGGCGACTATGGCTATAAACCATATAACAAGAAGTCATGGGTTTACACAAAGGTTGGGAGCTAGTGGGCCCTTAAATAGGTTGAGTTTTCCGAAGACACATAGGTCGAGGAGGGCTACATCGCTTTAACATGGGTGCATGATGTGGCAAAGTGACATCACTAGGATTAGAAGGGGTGATGACATGGACACTAGCACTAATGTGTCGCCAGGAGGGAACATGGAGGTGTTTGTGGTGCCACCTAGAATAGGGGCACTATGTGGCATGGAAAAGCAAGATAATGTGGTTTGGAGCCATGTCACCATAAAGTATAGATTGCCAAAGAGGATGGAAGTACATTTTGAAAGTGGGGCATGGACTAACAAAAGTCATGGGATAGAATTGTCCCTATTACTTGATGAGTAAATGTCTATCACATTGTAGGGTTCAGGCATATGTGCATTAGAAAGGTGTGGTCATAGACTATCGAAGGGAGTGGGATAGAAAATGACCCCATCACTTGATGAGAAAGGTTATGTTGTGTCGCTGAAGTCTAGGAGCGGGACACTCTTAGTGGAGGATGCACCATAAAGGCGTGGAGGTGTGGTGACATTGTGATGCGGTAGGTCTCATATGGGACCTCGTGTGTGGTGGAAATGTCATGTGCAAGACACGTGGTAGTCCCTTGTTGATGTGGTAGGGGATTAAGGCCGAAAATTCAAATGGGAATAAATTTTGATTCAGAGATCAAATTGAGAGAAAATTTATATTTTCAAAAAGTTCTCATTGATCTAAACGTGACGGTGTTGTCCAAAGTTAATTATGCTAACTTTGGGAAAGGAGGAATTTTGTAACCCCATTTCCATGAGGTAACTATTGAGGTTGCGTTAATTGAAATTAATACCTCCCACTATGCTTAGGGAAAGTCCAAGCGGGTGGGAAGGTGCTACTACATCATCTCTCTAGAGTTTAGGGCAATATAGCTCTAAAGTGGAGGTTTTAATGAGTATTCTTCTTCACTTTCATGGGGATTCCATTGAACAACTTGTCAACAACAATATAAAATTGGTTCAACATGCTTTGTTGCCCTCCTTGTGCATGGGTTTGGTGCTCTATGGTTTTGTAGTGGAAACTAATTTTTCTTGTTTAATGGTTATGGAAGCATCTTCTCATATTTTTCCTTCTTTCAAAAAGTAACTCAGTGTAGGATTAAGTACTTTTTTTATATTTTAAAATTTGGTATGGCAATGAAGTATAATCCTGAGTCTTTTTAGGAAGTGCATCTTAGCAAATATGATATTCTAAAACAACTTATTTTTTCAAGAAATATCTATGTATTTGTCTCACTTGTGCACATTTGCGGCCATCATTTTTACAAGTAATATTTACCAATTGCGAAAAAATATAAATAAAATAAAAAAAAGTTGATGATAATTTGATTTATAAATAAAATAAGAAATAATTTCATAATAATTTGATTTGCATATTATTTTGGCATGCCAATACCTCTATGAATTTTAAGAGATAACAAACAGGAATCCATCTTTGTATACCATGTTCTAGGTGCATGTTTGAGGCCATAGAGAGACTTCTTTAGTTTTCATACCAAAGATGAATTATGCACGTATCCCTCCGGCTACTCCATGTCTATTTTCTCCTCGAGATCACCGTGAAAAAATACATTCTTCACATCCATATGATGCACCTCCACCTTCTTATTGTTGCGATGGAGAGAACTAGCCGAATGGTATCCATTTTTTCCACTAGATAAAAAGTCTCATCATAGTCAACACAATGTACCTACTGAAAACCTTTGGCAACCAATCGTGCTTTATATCGACTAACTTGGCCATCTGCTTCTTTCTTGTTTCAGTAAACTCACTTTCACCTGACAAGCTTATTATTGGAAGGTAGCAGAATCAGGTCCCAAGTTTGGTTCTCAATGAGAGAGTTGCATATCTCATCCATAACTGCTTCCCATTTAGGATGCTCAACTACTTCTACATAAGTATGTGGATTAGTTGCATGCATCATATAAACATGCATGGGTGTGCATGGCTCCATAGCTAATAGTGCTTGTGGAGCTTCCTCAAATTGAGGTCTAATGGCAGGATCATCTAATAGATCAGTCATGTAGTGCTAATTTTGCATTGAAGGTGGTCGAGAATCTTATGAACTAAATGAGGAAATATTATCTCGATGTTAAACAACTACTAGTCCAACAACTACCATAGGAAAAGGCTCATCTAGATTAGAATTATGATATTAAGTTTCAGCTACATACTCATCAATTGGTGGTGAGCGACACTTTGTAACAAGTTCATCTGGTGGTGCATGCAAAGAATCTTCTTCAAAATTTACACTCCTTTCGATAAAGATCTCTCTAGTGTTGATATCAAGCAATTTGTACCTTTTGACTTCATCATAATATCCAACAAACATGAATTCCTTGCTCTAAGACTCCAAATCCTTTCTCTTCTTTGTAGGAATATGGGCCATGCTCAAGATCCTAAAATGAAGAGATGACTAACTTAAGGCTGCTTGTAAGCCCAAGCCTCAAAAAGTGTTTTTCTAGTAATAGATATATGAGGAGATCTATTTTGGATGTATGAAGCACAATTTATAGCTTCAACCCATAATTTTGATGGAGGAGATCTTGCATGCAACATGAAACTGGTCATCTCTTTCAAAGATCTATTCTTCCTCTCAACCACCCCATTTTGTTCGAGAGTGTGAGGAACTGTATGTTGCAACTATATGCCTGTTTCATTTCAAATATTCTGGATATCTTTGTTGACATATTCCTTCCCATTATTTGTGCAAAGGATCTTGATGCATTTTCCAGACTGATTTTCCATATGTGCTTTGAAAATATTTAGATGCTGAAAATCTTCAGACTTGAGTTTCAAGAAATAAACCTAAGTGAACCTCGTGTAATCATCTATAAACGACATCACATATCTTGTTTTTCTCAATGAAGGTATTGGAAATGAACCCATGAAATAATTGTGTACAAGCTCCAAAGGTGAAGAGGCTCTCCATGCATGCCCCTTTTCAAACTTGTCTTATGGATGCTTTCCAAGAGCACATCCATTACAAACACCCTTTGAAAAGGCAATGGATGACAGTCGTTTAACCATCCCTTGCTTGCTAAGTTGCTGCATATATTTGAAATTCAAGTGTCCAAATCTCTTCTGCCAAATTATACTTTCTTCATTTGCATGTGTAAGTAACAAAATAGAAGCTGAGTGTGGAAACAAATCAGAAAATGTATACATACTAGATTGATCATTTACCTTGCCAGATGCAATATTCAAGTTGGTTTTCATATCATAAATTCTCACAAAATTTAGGGTAAATTTGACTTTTCTTCTGATGCCATTTTATGTCATCTGATACACTAAACGAAGTTTCAAAGAAAGCCTCAAAATATGCAAGACATTCTCAAATATTCCATCTTCGAATTGGACTCTTCCTTGTCTAGTTGCTTCAATTACAAAATTGTGCCCCATGAGAATAAGAGGTCCTAAGTATGCTTGTAGAGAAGAAAAAGATTCTTTTGAAGAAGCCATATGATGTGAAGCTCCTGAATCAATGATCTATTCTTGCAGTGTGGAATGAAGGGAAATCAAAGCATGACCATTACCCCTTGTTTCTAGTGGTTTTTCTTCCATCTTCTTCTTGACACTTTCTAGAATGTAATGACTAAGATTATTCTGTTGAAGAGTCTTTGCCATCAGATCAATAGTCTTATGTATGCAAGAGGATTCAAGATGATAGCCTCTATTACAATAGGGACACTTGGAGTTTCCTTTCTTTCCATGCTTACCCTTGGAGTTGGAAGAGCCATATGGAGGTTTTAGATTTCCTCCCTCTCTTGGATCCTGATCTCTTGTGTTACCTTTGCCATTGGATTGATGATTTGGTTTCGAGTTGGACTTTCTTTTTTCATGCATGGAAAGATCTTGTGCATTTGAAGACTTTAATGAACACATCTTGATGAGATTATCCTACTCATGAATGAGAGACTCAACAAATGCATCAAGTTTGGGAATTTTCCATTTATCTCTAGTTGCAAGTATAACTGTATGAAATGTAGAAACAAAAAAATATATTCAGGAACTAATTTAGACAAAATAGTGGATGAATTGATTTTTTCCTGTTTGGATTTATCGATTTGCAATCCTATAATTGAAGAAGCAATTATTTGAATTTTGTAAGGAAATCTTGAGTGTTCTCAAAGTTGTTTGGATCTAAGTAATTCAACTCACTTTCAAGAATACGAGCCTACATCTCATCGTGCTTTCCAAATAAATTCTCCAAGGTTGTCTAGACTTGATTCAGAATGTTGCATGTGTCCACATGGAAACACATTGTTAAATAGATTGGATGAATTGATTTTTTCCTGTTTGGATTTATCGATCTTGCAATCCTATAATTGAAGAAGCAATTATTTGAATTTTGTAAGGAAATCTTGAGTGTTCTCAAAGTTGTTTGGATCTAAGTAATTCAACTCACTTTCGAGAATACGAGCCCACATCTCATCGTGCTTTCCAAATAAATTCTCCAAGGTTGTCTAGACTTGATTCAGAATGTTGCATGTGTCCACATGGAAACACAATGTTGGAGATATGTTCAACAATAGAAGACCAAAATCCTCATCCATCCTGTTGAAGTATTTGGATTTTTCAATGGTAGAATCGGGTTTAGGTTCCGTATCCATAACTATCTGATACAAGCATTTTCCTCTGAGGTGAAGCAAAATCTTTGGCTTCCATTGGAAGTAGTTATACAGAGTGAGAATAGCTAAAGATGGAACTCCATTCTTTCTCCTTACAGATGTAGCAATAATTGTGGCAGTTCTCTAATATTATGATCACAAATCAAATCTCTCAACAGTTTCCAATTCTTTGACCTTCAAACCTACAAAAGATAGTTCATGCACCTTCTCTAGGCCCATGCAGTTTTGATATCATGTAGAATTATTAGAGCATAGATAAGGATGTAGCCAAAGAATAATTGCGTAAACTTGCAAGAATTGAGAAAAAAAATTGGAAAAAATGATTAAATTCAATTACACTCAATATTGATTAGAGAATCAATACATAAAACAATTAAGTTAAGCTTAAATGTATGCCGACACTAATGCTAATTAAAATTCACTAAAACTAAATGCGCAAGTACACCACATACAAGCACTATAATTACATTCAAACTAATAATGAATAAAATTGCATGTGTAATTACGATGGTTTATATATTTTTGTTTAATGTTGTATGTCAATTCTTTCGTTGCATATATTTCTCCCATGGAATCATCTTGTTATAAATTCATACATAAAAGAAATTAATCCTTAAATACGACAACTGAAACATTTATGCCAGAACAATATAAATTGGATACAACTCTGCATGTCCCCAGTCAAAATGAATCCAAGGAAGCATCACCTTGATAAATTACGTAAGAGTAAAGGCGATTGGTGATGACTTTAGGGCGAAGGAAGTTTTCAGAATAAGATTGATATGACATGATAAGTACTTGCGAATTTCCAATTCTGTTTGACGAATACCATCCCAACAATGATTGAAACCCACGAAAAACACCAGCACCCGATCTTTCCGGTACCATCTGTGCCGCGAAATCTTTCAATGTGGACAAAAATTATTGATTAATTACTAAAGGCGTAGATGGAAATTTTGGATTTTGATTAAAATTTTGGCGGTAGGGATTTTGTAAATCTAGGTTACAACTATTAAATTTTAAGGTTTCGGATGATTAAGAGGTTTTTGCTGGTGCTTGAATCTATTTCCACCATCAAAAACATGATATTTCAGCTATTTTTGACCGGGCCGACTTCTATTTTTGTACTCTGATAAAAAAAACTACATAAGCAAACAAGCAGTTAGATTTCTTGTTCAGAGAGATCATTGCCACTACATAATATGAATGAATGATATTTTAACGTTTACGAGATTAAAATAGTTTATGGGCTTACTAGCCTCCCTATTTTTTGTCTTTTTCAATTCAATGCTTTTCTTACTCAAATTGGTGATGAGGTGACCCAGCGTTCTAACAACCCATCACAATGCCAAGGAGATGATGAGGTGACCCAACCTTCTACGAACCCCCTCACAATGCCAAGGAGTTGATGCTAAAGAACTGCCATAACTATTCCTAAAAGCATCACATTCCAAAATGAAACGCTTTTCAGATTCCACAGAAATGCAACAATTACACACTCATTCTTCCCAAACTTATTTAGATCTCTTCCACCATTAACTCTTAATTAAGCAATAAGTATCTGTGCTCTCCACAGAATATATATATATATAAATTTATATTGAAATTCACACCAAAATTGCTATAAATTAACTCTTAATTAAACAATAAAAATATTTGCTCTCCACTAAATATATATATAGATTACTTCAAATGTATAATGGAGCTTTAGCCTGTTTTGACACACATATATCAATATATGTAAAAAAAAAGGGCCATGTAGGGAACTAGTCCCTCCCATTAAAAAAATGAAAAAAAATGCAATAAATTATGATCTCATGTGATGCAGCCTTCCAGAGGAAACGAACGTGGATATTCACTAATCACAAAAATATTTTAAAATCATTTTCTGTCAAAAAATTAATAAAACTTTGCAAAAATGTATATATATATTTTTGAAACTAGGGAATCAATCTGATCAAACACCTTCCAGGTTTTAACTCAAAATATTTTTTACCACTTCCTCGGTTTTTATTCATAAAAAAATATTTTCCATTTTTTAGTTAAATTTCACGTACTTTATTAATTAAAAAAATCTGTGATTAAAAATGTTCAGAATCCTTCGTCAAATTCAAAATGCAAAAATAAAATCTTGATTATTCAAAGTCAAATAATTTTGATGGGCTAACTTTCTATAGCATATATAGAAGGTGTATTGTTTCTGCATTTATCGACATCAATCTATTAAAAAATAAAATTCACTATTTAAAATTTTTATAGTGTGAAACGAGTTTGCATTTTAAAATTACATTTTATTATTATAAATATATTAAATATCAATTTAAGATAGGAATATTATTTTAACTAAATAATGTTGGAAAAATATAAGATCTAAGATTTGTTAGATGTAACAAATTTTTAAATAAAGTAAATAACTCTATCGCAAGACAAGTAGGAATTATATTTTCCAAGTCTTTCCTTAATGATTTTTTGTCTAGATTTCAATCAACAAAGTCTAGATGTGGTCATAGTGTTAACACATATGATTAAAAAGAATATGGCGATGTCCATATAAAAGAACAACCATCTACCAGAATGCATGAGTACCAACCACTACAACCACTAGTCTATTAGGATGTCCTTCGTGTACTTGGTTCAATTGACTATATATGTACATGTACTTGTAAATTTCCTCCATCATTATCATTTCAAAATATTCTAGGTTACTAACTCCATCAAGTTGTTTCATATACCTGGTAAGGGTGTGGTCGACAAGTTGGATTACAGAGTTCCGCTCTTGAACTCCCTAATCACAGTTCTAGTGAATTCAATTACTGAACACCATTCCAAGTTGTTGGATAACCTCACGAGAAAACCACTCCCATGTCTGCAACAAATGAGGGACCCTTCCCTAGATCCACAACTACTAAATTATATGGACAACAATCCTTGCTGAGTGTTTACCTGCACTTTATTCCTTCTATAAATCCCTTAGGACTATAAACCAATTTGCTGATCTCTAAATTTTGAACATTCTTTATCATTTACTTCACAAAAAATATCTTCCACTAAAAACTAATTTAACCACACCACCATAATGAGTCTTTTAATCAACCTCCCTTCAATGTGGCAGAATACGTTAGCATCATGGACACACGTTGAGGGTGTGGGAACATTGGCACATTGAAAGGATCGACAAAATGATATCGACAAAGGTAATTCATGGTAAGGAGCAAGCCCAAAATTTTGAACTAGAGGTGCTTTTAAATCACTTTCACCTTGTAATGGGCAAGAACTGAATTACAATGAATTAAAAAATCCTCACTGCAATTCTCGCATAAGATTACAAACTGTAACCACATCTAATTTCCCTAGTTTGTTGAATGCAGAGAATGAAAAAAATATGGCACAGTGTCACACATACTATGACACAGTACACATGTTTAACGATGGGAAATTCATTTATGTTGACCCCAGATGTATTGGTGCAAAGGATAAACGCGTAGCATGGGTCCTTATTGAGAAGGGATTTAGGGGCAGTTTTCCTGAATCTATTGATTTATATTGGAATATGTCAAATATCCATCAACGTTTAGACTATTGGGGAGTACCTTTTAGGTGCTCGGCGTGCCATAGAACTGGCCACCTCCTCCCTCAATGCCCTCGCAGACATGCTATAAGACAGAGAAATAAGTATACACTGGGAAAAAATGGTGAATCATTTGCAAGTGAACATCTGGGACAGACTCTCAATGTTGACCCTTTTCGGGGATCATTTAATCCTAAATCTCTTCTCTCTCCAAGAAAACATAAATCCAGTGATAGATCTTCTGGCTTCTTGCATTCTCGTTCGCTTTCTACTAGCCCGCATGGGCGGGTTAATGCACCTGATGAATGTTGTCCTTGATCTGTGTTTACTCCCAAGCATTCTCTTCGGCCATACAATGACCTGCCTTCTCCATAGCTGGGCTTCCCCATGCCTCCCCATCCTTTCGAACCATCCCCTGATGTCGCCATTCCCCTCCCCCAATAGATCGATAAACCATCCATGGCCGGCCCATCACACTTCATTCTATATATATCATCATCTCCTAATCAAGGGCTTATGTCCCAAGTGTCGTAAAATTCTCAAAAATGAAAGTGCTCAAAATTAGCTCGAACCTAAATAACCGAACAGAGCTCGTCCTCCCGATTCCGGCGCCGCAAATAGTTCGAAATATGGTCGCCATATGTGAAAGTTACGTCGAAAACAAAATCGCCCAATAACCTTTAAATTTTGAATTTTCAAAAAAAAATTAAAAAAGGAATATTCCATGGAATATTCCTTTTGGCGGGCCAATCAGAAGCCTCCACGTGGCAAGCTCGGAGGCCGCCACGTGGCTCAGGTGACGTCAACACATGAATGGGCGCACTGAAATTTTTTTGGCCTCGGCCAGTTTTGAACCTGTGACCTCCGTTGCAATAATCCTACACCTTACCGTTGGGCCACAATGGCAGCCATTGAAAACTCATCGGAACAGGTGTTATTTAAAGTTTAAATTTGATTTGTGGCGGGAATGAAAGGGGCCAGCCCTACCTCCATGTGTCCTCCACCCTAGAATCGAGAGCTTATCCCTAAACAATCGGAGTTATCCCTAAACCATCAGAGTTAGCCATTAATTAACTGCAGTTAGTTGGCGGACCTATTGGCGGTGGCACCAAATTTGGCGGACGCCCAGATTTGGCGGGGCTAACTAGCCCCAACTATAATTAGCTGGAGTTCTTTTAGGCTAAACTGGAGGGAATCATTAAATGGCCATAACTTTGGCTAGGAAAGGCAGTTTTGGATGATTGTTTTTTTTTTTTTTTTTTTTTTTTTTTTTGGGTATTTTGGACGTGTTGAAGCCATTGGCATAGGTCTTTCAGCCATCAGAGGTCATTTGCATAGGTTTTGGAGCCGTGGAAGTACTAGGAGCCACCAGGGCCCAGTATTGTGAGAACTGTATCAGGTCGCAGGTATCCATTGGAGGTGAATCAACAGTCAATTTGGAAGGATTCATGTGTTCTGAATCCGATTTTACAGTCTATTTCACCTGTAGAGACTTCTATTCAGCTGTAAATTCATTTTGAGCATTTAATTAAAACGAGGACAGGCCCATTTGGGAGCCTTGGACCCAACAGACGTAGCCCAGGAGGGGTGAATTGCTTCATCATCTTCTTTTGCATCTGTGGTTGATTTATTTTTCAGAACAAATTCGTTTTAATGTGTTAAACAGTAAAAGGAAAAAATTCTGCTATGCTTGAATGGATCATGAACAACTGAAAATTTCATTTGTTTCTTTACTGCAAGACATGGGAATCTTTTAAACATGTTTACTACTGAATTGAATACCTTGCAAGCCTTTTTCAAGTAGTTTCAAATTCAGATCAAATTGGTATTGGAGCTATGTTGTTGTTTCTTTGTATCAAAAGCAGTCAAATAAGCTATAGACAGAGCCTGAAACGAGCCAGGAAGCCTTCGAAATGCTCTTGTTATACAATTGCAAAGTAGATAAATGCTCTTTCAGTCAATCTCTAGTGTAGTTGGCTTTTGATTGCTTTTGTGCAAAGATCTTCTAATTGTCTTGCAAGTATTGATGCTTACCAGGTTGAAACTTAAAAGAGGGGAAGGATAGTTGACTAGAGAATGGGAGAATCCTCAGTCAAGGAAGGCAAGAGAGCCATCACCTTCACCTTCAAATTCACCCTCAAGAGTCTCAGCAGAAGCTTCAAGAATGTATGAACAGGAAGGAGAAATTCCTGCAGACACGGATCCAAGAGAAGAAGAAAGAGTCTTCAGAAAGGCTTTCTTGGACCTCACTGAAATGGTGAGGATATTGTACCAAGAAAGAAATGAGAAATTGGTTGGAGAAGGGTCCAAACATCCACTTGAAGGAGAGGGTTCTTCAGGAGGTAAGAAGGATGATGATCATTCTAAGAAAGGACATGGAGGTAATAGTGATCCACCACCCCCATCATCACCTCCTTCCTCTTCATCCTTGTCTTCTTCTTTTCTGCATAAACATAGATCCTTTGGAAAAGGTCCTTTTTGAACCTTGATGTAAAATTTGAATTACCTATGTTTAATGGTGAAGTGAATGCAGAAAAGCTTGACAACTGGATTAGACAGTTGGAAGTTTACTTGAGGATCTAGAATATGCATGATGATGCCACAAAGATTTAGTTGGCTTCTTTGAGATATGGAGCAGCATTGGTCTGGTGGGAGGCCAAGACCAAAGAGGAGATCAAGAAATTTGGTAAGGTTACCTTAACATGGACTAACTTTCTGTTAGCCATTAAAAAACAATTTTATCCTCTTTCTCACATGCAGAAAGCCATTATGAACTAGAAAAATTTCAGACAACTTAAGGGTCAGAATGTCCAAGACTACACCCAAGAATTCAGGAGAAGAGCTCTTGTTAGGGGTAGATTTACAGACCCAGGAAACCTTGTTGAAGTATATTGGTGGCTTGCATAGCTACCTTAGACACACCATCTTGATGTTTAACCCTACTAGTTTGGATGAGGTTTGTGTCCAAGCTACCCATTTAGAGGCAAGGGGAAAAATCACATTTGAAGAGGGTAGAAACAAGCCCGCCAAGGGGAAAAACAAAGAGAAAAACTCAAAGGAAAAGGGCAAAAATAATGCATCTGTCAAACATGAGAGTGAGAAAGTGATCTGTAAACACTGTTCTAAACCAGGCCATGAGGAGAAAAACTGTTGGAAATTACATCTTGAAAAAAGACCTCAATCTAACAAATCCAAAGGGAAACAGAAAACTGTTGCTACTACATCTACTCCACAAGATTTAGGGGATGATTCAGGTGATGAAACCAAAATTTAACAGCCATGGGTTTGAAAAAACTGAAGGGAAAAGAAATGGATTCAGCCAGCACTAGTAACCTGCAACTGTCATGTTTTTATAAGCAAGCTCCCTAATAATGAGGAGAAAGAATTGAATACTGTCATGTGAAGGGTGATTTCAAAACATACTAAATTGACACTGCTTTTTGATAGTGGGTCACAAGCAACCTTATAATCAGAAGAACTGGTTCAAGCAGCATTAAAACTTGAGACCCGTTCCATCATCCAACCATATCACCTTGGATGGATTTTGCAAGGATGCAAATTTAAAGTTCCAAGGAAAAGTCCTACATTGGGTGTGCGCTTTCCAATTACTGCACATTTTATTGACAACAGTTAGACTTGATTGGTACCTTTGATATAGTAGGAATTGCGTTTCTGGAGTCCTTACTTGTTTGATAGGAAAGATATCTTCCATCGCCATGAAAACAAATATCATCTTTTCAAAGATGGCAAGGAGTTCATTGTTAGATCTCATCGCAAGAAGACAAATATAGCGATGGTGAATGCAAGACAGGTAAAAACGCTGGTCAATTCAAGTAAGAATTTTGTTCTTCTTGTGATTAAGCCCAAGGTTGATGTGAATCATGAGTCATTTGACAATTGTGATCCAAAACTTAAATTAGATGTGTATGATGTAGTTGATGTATATCATGAGATGTTTCAGGAGCCAATAGGTTTGCCTCCTAAAAGGGAGATTCAACATGAAATCCATTTGCATCCAGATTGTCCTCTTCCAAACATAGGCATGTACCGCATGTCTATTATGGAGAATGCTGAAATAAAGAAGCAAATCAAGGACTTGTTGGACAAGGGTTTCATAAGGCCAAGTACTTCACCATGTGGGTCACCGATTGTATTGATTCCAAAGAAAGATGGCACTTGGCGTACATGTGTTGATTTCAAGGCCTTGAACAAGATAACGGTAAAGAATCGTTACCCACTCCTAAGGATAGATGATTTGCTAGACCAGCTGAAAGATGCTCGATATTTCACTAAGTTAGACTTGCACAGTGGATATCATCAAGTAAGAATTGAAGAAAGTGACATTTGGAAGACAACGTTTAAAACCAAACAAGGACTCTTTAAATGGCTTGTGATGCCGTTTGGTTTGTGCAATGCACTTGCAACTTTCATGTGGGTAATGAATGATGTCTTGCGTCCTTTCCTTGATGGTTTCGTTATTGTCTACTTAGATGACATCTTAATTTTCAACAAGTCTAGAGAAGATCATGTCATGCATGTTAGGAAAGTACTTGATGTTTTGAAGAAGAATTAGTTATTTCTTAAAAGGTCAAAGTGTGAATTTGGAAAGACTTCTTTGGTTTATTTGGAACACATAGTAGGAGGAGGTGCTTTGAGAATTGATCCTGCTAAGATTGAGGCTATTGTGAAGTGGCCTACTCCCAAATCCATAACAGAGGTAAGAAGTTTTTTGGGTGCAGCTCAATATTGGAGGAAGTTCATCTCTAACTTCTCTTCTATAGCAGCTCCTATGCATGCAGTGACAAGTGCGAAGCATGCTTTCCAATGGGGAGGAAAGCAACAAAAAGCTTTCGAATCTTTGAAAGAGAAGATTAGTTCAGCTCTAGTCCTTGCATTACCAGATTTGAGACAGCCATTTGAGATACAAACCGATGCTAGTGGTTATGCCATGGGTGCAGTTCTTCTACAACATGGTAAGCTTATTGCTTTTCATTCTGAAACTTTTAATGGTGCTGTTGTAAATTATCCTACCTATGATAAGGAGTTGTATGCATTGGTACAAAGCATCAAAAAGTGGAAACACTATTTGATGGGCAAAGAAACTGTTATACATACCGACCATCAGCCCTTACATTACTTGCAATCACAAAGCAAGTTACAACAGTCACGACACTTCAGATGGATGGGCTTCTTGCAATAGTTCCATTTGGTAATAAGGTACAAGAAAGGTACTCTGAATAAAGTTGCTGATATGCTTTCAAGGCCTATTATTGGTGTTGTTACTTTACTTAAGAATGATTCCATTGTACATGATAGTTACATAGAATAGTATGCATCTGATGATGACTTTAAAGATGTGTATGCTAACTTGAGTAAAGGGAATCATGTAGAGGAAAATGACTATCACATGCATAACAATTTGCCGTTTCATTTGGGAAAGTTGTGTATACCACAGGGGGAGAGGATAAATGTCATAAGAGAAGCTCATTCTTCTCTTATTGCTGGCCATTTTGGTGTAAGCAAAACAGTTACACATCTACAGGGGTATTGCTATTGGCCTCGCATGGTAGATTTTGTTTCAAGGTTCATAAGAGGTTGTTCATTATGTGCTACCAGCAAGCCTAGTAATAGGAATCTTGGCTTGTATACTCCTTTGTCGGTACCTTCTAGACCATGGGAGAGCATCTCTATGGATTTTGTAGGAGGTTTGCCAAAATCTAGAAAGCAGCATGATTATTTATATGTAGTAGTTGATCGTTTCAGCAAAATGTGTATACTTATGCCTTGTAAGAAAACTATAACTGCTGAACAAACTACTGAATTATTTTTTCATCATGTATGGATTCACTTTGGTTTGCCTACTTCCATTATTAGTGACAGGGATTCCAGATTTGTGGGGATTTTTTGGTCCAATCTATGGGAGATGATGGACACAAAGTTGAAGAAAAGTGCTGCTTTCCATCTGCAAACAAATGGACAAGCTACAGTTGTGAACAAAACCATTGTGCACCTCTTCAGAGGATATTGTAGCAAGCATCCCAAGCTTTGGGATGAACATTTGCACTACATACAGCATGCTTACAACCGTGCCAAGCAATCTTCCACAAACACCTCACCGTTTGAAGCTTGTTTTGGTTACTTGCCCAAATCACCTCTTGATTTCATTCTTGAGAAAGATGTTGCCATTGAGGGACATAGTGATATTGACAAAGCTCGTTCATTCATTAAAAGAATTCAGCAAATACATCAGCAAATTCAAGAACAGCTTGAGAAGAGTCAAGGCAAGTACAAGGAAAGACACGACAAACATAGAGTTGATCACAAGTTTCAAGAAGGGGATGAGGTATGGCTGTACATTAGTAAGGAAATGATGCAAGGAGAAGGTAAAAAGCTGAAGCCTATTCGTTATGGTCCATTCAAAATCCTCAAGAAGGTTGGAAATAATGCTTTTCAATTAGATTTGCCTTCTTACATGCAAATGTATTATGTTGTTAATGTGGAGAACTTATGTTTGTATGAACCTCCTTTGATCGCTGATCATGAAAGCATTGTTCAGCTGCCATCTATAGAATATTTCTCGCCATAATATTTAGATGAGCTGAAAGAAGATACAATCCTTGACAGAAGGACACACACTTCAAGGAGGGGAAATGTAGATTATGTTCGGGTTGGTTTCAAAGGCAGCAAACCAAACAAGGAAATGTGGATGAAGGTGGATAGAGTGAGGGCGCTGTACCCTCACCTCTTTAACAAGTAGTTGAAGGCTTTTGGGGTCCAAAAGCTTCCCAATGGGGAGGCGTGATCAGGGGCTCATGTCCCAAGTGTCGTAAAATGCTCAAAATTAGCTCAAACCTAAATGAATGGATAGAGCTCGTCCTCTCGATTCCGGCGCTGCAAATGGTTCGAAAAACGGTCATCGTATGTGAAAGTTACGTCAAAAACAAAATTGCCCAATAACCTTTAAATTTTGAATTTTCATAAAAAAAAATTAAAAAGGAATATTCCACAGAATATTCTTGGGAATATTTCATGGAATATTCCTTTGGGCAGGCCAATCAGAAGCCACCATGTGGCAAGCCAGGAGGCCACCACATGGCTCAGGTGACGTTAGCACATGAATGGGCGCATTGAAATTTTGTTGGCCTCGGTTAGTTTTGAACCTGTGACCTCCGTTGCAATAATCCTATGCCTTACCATTGGGCCACAATGGTGGCCATTGAAAACTCATCGGAACAGGTGTTATTTAAAGTTTAAATTTGATTTGTGGCGGGAATGAAAGGGGCCAGCCCCGCCTCCATGTGTCCTCCGCCCTGGAACCGAGAGCTTATCCCTAAACCGTCGGAGTTATCCTTAAACCGTCGGAGTTAGCCATTAATTAACTGCAGTTAGCTGGCGGACCTGTTGGCGGTGGCACCAAATTTGGCAGACACCCCAGATTTGGCGGGGATAACTGGCCCCAACTACAGTGAGCTGGAGTTCTTTTAGGCTAAACTGGAGGGAATCATTAAATGGCCATAACTTTGGCTAGGAAAGGTGGTTTTGGACGATTTTTTTTTTTTTTGGGTATTTTGGACGTGTTGAAGCCATTGGCACAGGTCTTTTAGCCATCAGAGGTCATTTGCATAGGTTTTGGAACCGTGGAAGTTCTAGGAGCCACCACGGCCCAATATTGTGAGAACTGTATCAGGTTGCAGGTATCCATTGGAGGTGATCCAGCAGTCAATCCTGAAGGATTCATGTGTTTTGAATCTGATTTTACAGTCTATTTCACCTGTAGAGACTTCTATTCAGCTGCAAATTCATTTTGAGCATTTAATTAAAATGAGGACAGGCCCATTTGGGAGCCTTGGACCCAACAGACGTAGCCCAGGAGGGGTGAACTACTTCATCAACTTCTTTTGCATCTGTGATTGATTTATTTTGCAGAACAAATTCGTTCTAATGTGTTAAACAGTAAAATGAAATAATTCTGCTATGCTTGAATGGATCATGAACAGCTAAAAATTTCATTTGTTTCTTTACTGCAAGACATGGGAATCTTTTAAACATGTTTACTACTGAATTGAATACCTTGCAAACATTTTTCGAGTAGTTTCAAGTTCAGATCACTTGGCGAGCATTACTCAATACATCTACTCTCAGAATCCATGTTTCCCTGAAATTTATCTTCCAACTTTATCATTTTCTTAATTAGACATTTCATAAAATATAAAAAATTAACCTAATAAATATAATTCCAAATATCATTAAATGTAAATAACATAATATATTTAATTCCAAGTATCATTAAATAATATAAATTTACATATCCAGTAAAAGTATATTTTCTCATTAAAAAGGAAAAAAAAACAAAATATGAATACGAAACAAAATTGAATATTTAAAATATATAGAAAATATGTTTTTTTGAATAATAAATATATAAATTATGTAGAAATATGAATGGAATATAAAATGAGTTGTTTTTAGTGCCATTTTTTGGAGTTTTTGGTGACGGAATCTAGTGGAAAAATTTGTTGTCAAATCTTGATTTGTGTTATTTAAACTAGTTTTCTCACTGTATATTACCCCTAGAGCATTCTATTGTGCAACGATTACCCATCAAACGTGTGATTTCAATGAATTCTTGTCAGATTTTAGAGAAATTAAACCGGAAAAATCCACTAGAAAAACTTCTAAAAAAATCGCACTAAAAACAACTCGAATATAAAATATTAAATACAAACATATTGTTTAGATATAAATAATTCAATTGATAATTCTCTATTATAAATTATGAGATTCAAAAAATTAAATCCCAACGCTATATTATATATATATAATATATATATATATATATATATATATATATAAATATTCACATTATTATAAAGTTTTTGTTGTTATAAAAAAATATTGATATGCAAATCTAAATTAATTTAATAAAATATTATAAGAAGAAATATTTCGGCATAAATCACATTCAGAAAAACATTGTCGACGTGTTTCGAACCAACCAGTGTGGTTCATCATTAGGACAAGTTGAAAAATCAGATCTATCTTTTCCAATTAAATACTGCACTTCGGTTGAGATCTATCTCACTTCCACTTTTTTATGTTTCGAGGGTGAGTTCTTTGAACAGACCTGTGGTGTTGCCATGGGCTCCCCCCTTCCCCTATTATTGCGAATCTTTTTATGGAGGATTTCGAAGCCAAAGCTTTAGCCTCGGCTCGTCTCTTTCCCAAGCTGTGGAAAAGGTATGTGGATGACACTAATGTCATCTGGCCCCATGGCCAAGAGGAGTTGGATCTCTTCTTCAATCACCTTAACTGTCAGTCCTCTGCCATTAAGTTCACCATGGAAAAAGAGGTCAATGGTTGCCTCCCTTTCCTGGATATTCTTATATCTAAGAATATGGATGACTCTCTCTCCCACTCAGTGTTCCAGAAGAAAACGCATACTGATCAGTATCTTCATGCCGATTCCCATCATTTCCCTACTCAAAAGATGGGTGTTCTTAATACCCTCGCTACTCGTGCTCTTAGGATTTCTGATAATGAGAGCTTCGATAAGGAGAGATCCCATCTCCTTAATTTCTTTGAGGAGAATGGCTATAGTAGTCGCCTAGGTCAGAAGGCTTTCCTTAAAGCCTCTAAAAATTCGTTAATTAAAAAAGAACTTAAAGAGTGCCATCTAGGTGTCCATCTTCCCTATGTCAGGGGAACCACAGACAAGATTGCTCGGATCCTTAAGAGGTATGATATTCCCTCAACCTTTAGGGCCCTCAACACCATTCGCAAATCCCTCCAATCGGTGAAAGATCCCGTTGACCCTAAGGACATGAAGGATGTCTACTTAATCCCTTGTTCTTGTGGGACCCCCTATATCGGGGAGACATGGTGCTCTATCCATCAGAGGATCAATGAACATGCAGCTGACCTAAGACATGGGAGAACCAAGTCTTCAGTGTTAGTAGAGCATGTGGATAAGACCAAGCATCACGTTTGTATAGAGGAGGCCAAGGTTATTGCCAAAGTGGCGCATTTCCATCATCGTAAATTCAGGGAAGCGATTGAAATTGAAAGAAGACCTAATAATCTCAATAGAGATGACGACTGGAAGATCAGTAACTGTTGGATCCCTGCCATTTCTTCCTAGTCTTTCTTTCCCCCCCTCTTTTTATCCTTTTCGTGCTTTCATTGTCCCCTTTGGAACCTTTTCTTCCTCCTAGGGTGTCTCCTTCTTGCTCTGTGGTTTCCTATTATTCCTTTTTCTAACCTCCTCTTTTTTTTTTCAAGTTTTATTTATTTATTTATTTATTATTATTTATTAATTTTTTACTTTATTATTTATTTTTATCTATCATATATATATATATAATATATATATTATATATATATATATATATATTATATTATAATTTTAAATTTAAAAGCTATATATATATATCTTATTTAATATATATTGCTTTGTGATTATTACTTAATATATATATATATATATTATTAATAAATAATAGTTATTTATTAAATATTAAATAAATAAACCAATAATTTACAATTTTAAGAGTTATCGTTAATTCTTTTACGTTTTATTAGACTACCAATTTAATTAAATTTACTCATGGAATTTATATATAGGTCTCTTGCTTACTTTTATTATGGGTTTAGTTGACCCTGGTCCCTAGTCAATTGTAGACGTTGTCCTAGTTGGCTGTTGGAAGCTCTGCTCTAAGTATTTAATTGGCAAAGATAGATCTGATTTTTCAACTTGTCCTGACGATGAACCACACTGGTTGGTTCGAAACGCGTCGCCAATATTTTTCTGAATATGATTTATGCCGAAATATTTTTTCTTATAATTGTTATGGATCACAAAAACTTCAATTCAATCATTAATAAAATATATTTACACAAAATAAAACAAATCATAAAAGTTACTATCAAAATAGAGCTTTTATGTTTAATATAATATACATTATCCTTTAATCATATTAATATAAGAAATATCATTTTGCACGACAAATGTTGATGTACAAAATTAAATTGAGTTAATAAAATATATTAATACAAAATAAAATAATCATAAAGCTAACAAGCGTGAAATCAAAATAAAAATAATAACGTCGCTGTTTAATATAATTTAAATCAATTTTTTTATTTATATTACTAAAATAAATGAGGAATATTAGAATAAGAATCATGTATATATTTATGGAGTGCTTTTTTTTAAAATTAATTAATTTTTATTAACATATCAGGATTCCAAAACTTTATAGTATTTATGGTATTACATGCTAGAATTGTTCATGGATTTTTTTTTATTTTTTTTAACGAAAGTCTATTTAACTTACACCGTTATCATTTACACTCGAGGAGAAGGTCATGCCATCTTTTTTTTTGAGAGAGTTCTATTTCTTCCACATCTTCGAAACATGGAATTTCTTTATCAGTATTTAAATGGTTAAATTCATGGATGCGTTTTTGTATGCTACTTGCTGACACAATTATTGTTGATGTTTTTTCATTGTCTTTAGCCTGAATATTCTCTTCTCGTGAGAAATGGGGTGGTGCCAAAGTGGATTGATTCGGTTCTTGAGAAGCCGATGAGATAGGGGGTGGCTTTTGTGGATTAACGTTATCCTTTTGACTCGTTGAGGTCTTGCCACTTTAAGTGGCGTTCTGGTCACGCCAACCTCGATTGAGTTTTCACTTCTCTTGGGAGTCGGATGACCCCTTTGAGGAAGGGCACACATTCTGAAGCTGTCCTAGTTGTTGTAGATTCTACACATGAAAATTGTGTTTCATAGTTTAACGTCTGAGAGAATTTCTTTCCAGCCCACTTGAGGGCAATATTATTTGGCAGACCATCACTCAAATCCAATTCAACACATATTCGAACGAATGTGATGAAACCGGAAAGCAATCTTCCATTGTATGTTTTGATTTAGTGACCTAGTGAATTACCAATTTTTTCCAAAATCTATGACTGAATCCATTAGAGGGGTAAGTTTGTGATGCAGGAGCATGTGACTCAGAGGGAAAAAGTCTCTTAATTTATTCTAAAAAAAAAAAAAAAATCTACAGGCAAGGGAGTGGGGTCCTTTAGCCTACAATTTCTATGTTTTTTTTAGTTAAAATTAGGATAAGAGTATAGAATAAAACATGCTATCTTTTTCACAGATATATAAGTTGTAATAAAGCTTTTATTCCTTAAATCATTTTGTAAAAAGCCTGCTTTTGTAATAGACAAGGTTTGAGAAGACCTATCCATTATTAATATAAAAATAAAGTGGTGCCAAGCTCGCAGAAAAAGGAGGAGCGAGTGCCAAAGTATGATTTTTGAACCTCTCTGGTGTTTCCAATTCAATGGTTTTCTCATAATTTGTACATATTCTCTATTCTCCTTTGCTTTGCTTAATGGAATTCGCATCATGAAGCGTTTATGTGTTTTGGCTCTGATTTCATCATTTTGATATCAGTTTCTAGTGCAAGATAAACCTACCAGCAGATTTGTAGAATATTGGACGAACATCCATGTGTAGTAAAGTTCTCGGCATGTCTTGGTTTTTGCGAATCAATTATTGGTGTTAGTTCATGAGATGGGAAGAATCTCAAGAAGCGAAAGGTGAAGATACCTTTGCGACTACCGAATTTGAGTTTTATGACTATGCGTGCGATTAAAATCGTGTGATCTGTGGAGATATAGGTCGAGGTATAAAAGTTCACAGGGACATCGACGGAAGGATTGTGAAGCAGATAAAATGAGACAATTGATGTTGAGCCAGATTCTCTCTTCTCAGGCTAGAGAACGAATTGCGAGGATCGCTTTAGTGAAACCTGATAAACCCAGAGGAGTTGAAGATTTTTTGTTGCGTGGTGCCAAATGGGCCAGATAACTGGGAAGGTTTCTGATGAGAGGCTTATAGCATTGCTTGAACAAATTAATGAGCAAACTTAGAAGTCGACTAAAGTAACTATCCAGAGGCGATAGAGTGTTCTTGATGACGATGACTAGGGATCTGATACCAAGATTCTTGCTTAAATCCGGAGCCTAGAATTAGCATATTTTTATGTCGATTTCCTGAAGAAATGCACATTTATTATATAGATTTAGTGCTCGTTTGTGTTTTTGCAACGATTCCAGAATTTGTACTATGTATAAGCTTGCTCACGAAAATTGCTTTGTATTAAAAGATGCAGTAAAGTGGAGTTTGGTCTTTAAAATTTCCAGTATGGATGGAAAATGTGTGATCAAAGTTGATGCTAATCATAAAATGAAGCTATTAGTTTAATGACTGATACTCCTGAAGACAGTTCAAGGGAAATTGAGGCGGATATAGAGGAGATTGCTGCCAAATTGGAGAAATTATCCCTAACGTCTGCACCCTCACCATCATTAGTGGTATCAGAGCCATCAACTGACATTGAATTGAATCTCAAGAGCAAGAGAAGGATGGCTTTCAGAGTTGGAAGAGGACGAGGACATGGTGGGAGAGGACGACCTGTTGCGAACGCTGAAATAATGGAAAACATAGAAGAGCTGCGAGATAGATTGGATGCATTAACTTTAGACAGAAACATAGATGATGGAGATGTCAGTGAGCCCGAAGTTGAAGCTACAGAGGAGGAAGCTGTACAGGTTACTCTTGAGATGAGGTTCTTTCAGTCATTGTTGAAATCCACAGCCAGACCATGGAACCAATTAGTACTGGTATACCAAGGAGGACTGAATCCAGAAGAATTGATCGACTGGATTAATAGCATGGAGAAATTCTTCGATTATGAAGAAACAAAATATGAGAAGAAAGTAAAGTTTGCTGTCACCAAATTGAGAATAAAACATGCTATCTTTTTCACAGATAGATAAGTTATAATAAATCTTTTATTCCTTAAATCGTTATGTAAAAAGCTTGCTTTTGTAATAGACAAGGTCTGAGAAGACCTATCCATTATTAATATAAAAATAAAGTGGCGCCAAGCTCGCAGAAAAAAGGAGGAGCGAGTGCCAAAGTATGATTTTTGAAACTCTTCGGTGTTTCCAGTTCAATGGTTTTCTGATAATATGCACATATTCTCTATTCTCCTTTGCTTTGCTTAATGGAATTCACATAATGAAGCGTTTATGTGTTTTGCTGCCTGCGGCTCTGATTTCATCATTTTGATATCAGTTTCTAGTGCAAGATAAACCTACCAACAGATTTGTAGAATATTGGACGAACATCCATGTGTTGTAAAGTTCTCGACATGTCTTGGTTTTTGTGAATTGATTATTGGCGTTGGTTCATGAGATGGGAAGAATCTCAAGAAGCGAAAGGTGAAGATGCCTTTGCGACTGTCGAATTTGAGTTTTACGATTATGCGTGCTATTAAAATCGTGTGATCTATGGAGATATAGGTTGAGGTATAAAAGTTCGCAGGGACATTGATGGAAGGATTGTGAAGAAGATAAAAGGAGACAATTGATGTTGAGCCAGATTCTCTCTTCTCAGGCTAGAGAACGAATTGCGAGGATCGCTTTAGTGAAACCTGATAAACCCAGAGGAGTTGAAGATTTTTTGTTGCGTGGTGCCAAATGGGCCAGACAACTGGGAAGGTTTCTAATGAGAGCCTTATAGCATTGCTTGAACAAATTAATGAGCAAACTTAGAAGTCGACTAAAGTAACTATCCAGAGGCGACAGAGTGTTCTTGATGACGACGACTAGGGATCTCATACCAAGATTCTTGCTTAAATCTGGAGCCTAGAATTAGCATATTTTTATGTCGATTTCCTGAAGAAATGCACATTTATATTATAGATTTAGTGCTCGTTTGTGTTTTTGCAACGATTCTAGAATTTGTACGATGTATAAGCTTGCTCACGAAAATTGCTTTGTATTAAAAGATGCAGTAAAGTGGAGTTTGGTCTTTAAAATTTCCGGTATGGATGGAAAATGTGTGATCAAATTTGATGCTAATCATAAAATGAAGCTATCAGTTTAATGACTGATACGCCTGAAGACAGTTCAAGGGAAATTGAGGCGGATATAGAGGAGATTGCTGCCAAATTGGAGAAATTATCCCTAATGTCTGCACCCTCACCATCATTAGTGGTATCAGAGCCATCAACTGACATTGAATTGAATCTCAGGAGCAGGAGAAGGATGGCTTTCAGAGTTGGAAGAGGACAAGGATGTGGTGGAAGAGGACGGCCTGTTGCGAATGCTGAAATAATGGAAAACATAGAAGAGTTGCGAGCTAGATTGGATGCATTAACTTTAGACAGAAACATAGATGATGGAGATGCCAGTGAGCCTGAAGTTGAAGCTATAGAGGAGGAAGCTGTACAGGTTACTCCTGAGATGAGGTTCTTTCAGTCATTGTTGAAATCCACAGCCAGGCCATGGAACCAATTAGTACTGGTATACCAAGGAGGACTGAATCTAGAAGAATTGATCGACTGAATTAATAGCATGGAGAAATTCTTCGATTATGAAGAAACAGAAGATGAGAAGAAAGTAAAGTTTGCTGTCACCAAATTGAAAGGCCATGCAACGCTCTGGTGGGATGGTGTGCAGGTGGAAAGGAGTAGACTTGGTAAGCAGCCAATCAAGAATTGGAGCAGAATGGTAGCAAAATTAAAAGGTAAGTTTTTGCCAAGTAATTATCAGCAAACATTGTTTAGACAAATGCAAAATCTTAGACAGAGATCTTTAACAGTAAAAGAATATACAGAAGAGTTTTATAAAGTGCGTATGAGAGCTGGAGAAGCCCAAGACACAGATGAGAAGGTGGCTAGATATATGAATGGCCTCAGGATGGACATTCAGGATGAGATAAGTTTGTTGTCTCCTAAAATAGTAGAGAAAGCTTATCAGATAGCACTGAAAGCTGAAGAAAAACTCATGAGGAAGCAGTCTGCCAGAGGGAGAGGGACTTTTAGAGGAAAAGAAAGTCAAGGTGGTAGTGGAAGATCTACAACACCTAAAGGAGGAGCTAGCAGTAGCTCAACCCAGCATGCACCCACAGGAGGTGATGCAAGAGGAAGGAGGAGTTTTTCTAGAGGAAGAGGAGGCAGAGAAATAAGATGTTACAGATGTAATAAGCTGGGACATAGGGCTTTTGAGTGCCCAGAGAATGCAGAAACAAAGCAGAGGAATGCAATTGTTGCTCCAGTTGAGGGAGAGGCACCAGTGGCAGTAGTAACAGAAGAAGTAAATACACCAGAAAGAGGAGAATCTCTGGTAGTTAATAAAGTCCTACTTAAACCAGCAAAGGAGATGGCTAAACTGCCACAAAGGAAGACTTTATCCAGGACGGTGTGCAAAGTCTAAGGGAAATGTTGCCAGATGATCATTGATAGTGGCAGCACTGATAATTTGGTTTCTACAGAAGTAGTGGAGAAATTGAAGCTGAAGACAATGAAGCATCCAACACCTAAAGTGTCATGGTTGAAAAAAGGACATCAACTGTTGGTAAAGGAACAGTGTGAAGTGGAATTTCAAGTGGGTAAATATAAAGATAAAATTTTTTGTGATGTGATGCCTATGGACGTGTGTCACATATTGCTTGGAAGACCTTGGCAATATGACAGAGGAGCCATACATGATGGGAAGAGAAACACATAAAATTTGGAAAGGATGGTGTCAATCATACGTTGTTGCCTCTGCAAGAAGAAGATGTACCAGGACAGAAGACTGATCCAAAAACTCTGTTACTTGGAGGAAAGGAATACTTGAAGCATAAAGGAGACCAACAATTAAACATACAGTTAACAGAGGAGCTGAGGAAGCTCGAGCAGATGATGGATGTACAGTTGAGACGGGAAGAAGTCAGAGCAGCTGAGTTGGAAGAGGAGGTTTCCATTGGTGAAACAGAGGAGAATATCATTGATGATTTCTTGAGTTATTGGGTAAATCCAGATCAGATGGATAATGTAAAACCGTGTATTTTTGTAGCTGACAATTGTGATGTGATTACAGGTTTTACTGAGGAGGATGTGCAATCTTGTGAAACTGTTACAGAACAAGAGGAAGTTCTTATGGATGCAGAAGAAGTGGATTAGTCTGTAGCACGGATAAATGAAGCAACAGTTGAGACTGTTGAACTTTGTGATTTTCAAACTGAAAGTTTGTGTGTGAATGCAAGGACTGTAAGCGATGATGGTATGCTTCAACAATGCCACAGAGAAATTGCATTGTTGGAATACTTGTTTCAGAATCCAGAGTATGACAGAGAGATTGCAGAAGAAAGAGTTCAGTGCAGTGAACAAGAGGAAAAAGACATCATAGAAACAGATGGTATGAGAGGAAGACTAGTTGATAGTCTTGGGAATTCTTTAGAGTATTCTTTGGGCAGAGAGAATCAGCATACCAATGTGTTGGTTGAGATGGAGAATTTAGAACAGCATGCTAAATGCTTGCAGAGGGAAGTAAGGCACTGATGCCTTATGATTTTTGTTTTAACAAGTGTTTTGTGAATGCAGGTATTATCGCAGGTGTTGAAGGACATTTGACTCAGTTGAACAGTCAAATGAAAGAGAAAGACGAGAATTCTGTGGAAATTTCTAATCCATGGGATGAGGACCTTATGTTGCTAGAAAGGATGTTGAATGATCAGAATTCAGTGCAGAAAGAATCTCAATTTCAAAATTGGGACTTGCACATGCATAGAGAGGAAGATAGCAAAAAGGAGTACACAAAGTACCAGTCCAGTAAGTTGCTGATAGGAGAAGGAAAGGAAGAAGTTTTCCATTGTAGAATACAAGAGGGCATGGATGATTGGGTGGCAGTATGAAATGAGAAGGTAAGAACAGAAACAAGTATAGAAGCAAGAAGCCAGCAAGTGACGGTAAAAATTGAACGATTAAGAACTGAGCAAGCTGTCTTAGCTCAGCAGGCAGCAAGAAAATAGCAGCTTGAAGATTTGTCGGACAAGGAAATTTAATTAATCAGAAGAATCATGTTGAAAGTGTCTCAAAGGAAGACATCAGCAAGGAAGAGAAGTAGCAGAAGCAGCAGCAAAATGAAAATAGGGACAGATTGTGAAAGTGCAGCTAGTGGAGCAAGACAGCATAAGATATGGAGACCAGGAGAAAAGCAGCATACGACAACAGAAATTGATGATGAGTTACAAAACAAAATGTGGGATCCAGGCGAACAAAGATTTAAAAAGATCAGGAGATCATGATCATTTTCTACCTTGGGAGTCTGATGTAGGAGCATGTGACTCAGAGGGAAAAAGTCTCTTAATTTATTCTAAAAAAAAAAAAATCTATAGGCAAGGGAGTGGGGTCCTTTAGCCTGCAATTTCTATGTTTTTTTTAGTTAAAATTAAGATAAGAGTAGAGAATAAAACATGCTATCTTTTTAGTTAAAAAATAGCATAAGAGTAGAGAATAAAACATGCTATCTTTTTCACAGATAGATAAGTTGTAATAAAGCTTTTATTCCTTAAATCGTTATGTAAAAAGCCTGCTTTTGTAATAGACAAGGTCTGAGAAGACCTATCCATTATTAATATAAAAATAAAGTGGCGCCAACCTCGCAGAAAAAAGGAGGAGCGAGTGCCAAAGTATGATTTTTGAAACTCTCTGGTGTTTCCAGTTCAATGGTTTTCTGATAATATGCACATATTCTCTATTCTCCTTTGCTTTGCTTAATGGAAATCACATAATGAAGCGTTTATGTCTTTTGCTGCCTGCAGCTCTGATTTCATCATTTTGATATCAGTTTCTAGTGCAAGATAAACCTACTAGCAGATTTGTAGAATATTGGACGAACATCCATGTGTAGTAAAGTTCTCGGCATGTCTTGGTTTTTGTGAATCAATTAGTGGCGTTAGTTCATGAGATGGGAAGAATTTCAAGAAGCGAAAGGTGAAGATGCCTTTGCAACTGCCGAATTTGAGTTTTATGATTATGCGTGCGATTAAAATCATGTGATCTGTGGAGATATAGGTCAAGGTATAAAAGTTCACAGGGACATCAACGGAAGGATTGTGAAGCAGATAAAAGGAGACAATTGATGTTGAGCCAGATTCTCTCTTCTCAGGCTAGAGAACGAATTGCCAGGATCACTTTAGTGAAACCTGATAAAGCTAGAGGAGTTGAAGATTTTTTGTTGCATGGTGCCAAATGGGCCAGATAACTGGGAAGGTTTCTGATGAGAGGTTTATAGCATTGCTTGAACAGATTAATGAGCAAACTTACAAGTCGACTAAAGTAACTATCCATAGGCGACAGAGTGTTCTTGATGACGACGACTAGGGATCTATTACCAAGATTCTTGCTTAAATCCGGAGCCTAGAATTAGCATATTTTTATGTCGATTTCTTGAAGAAATGCACATTTATTACATAGATTTAGTGCTTGTTTGTGTTTTTGCAACGATTCTAGAATTTGTACTATGTATAAGCTTGCTCACAAAAATTGCTTTGTATTAAAAGATGCAGTAAAGTGGAGTTTGGTCTTTAAAATTTCCGGTATGGATGGAAAATGTGTGATCAAAGTTTATGCTAATTATAAAATGAATCTATCAGTTTAATGATTGATACGCCTGAAGATAGTTCAAGGGAAATTAAGGCGGATATAGAGGAGATTGCTGCCAAATTGGAGAAATTATCCCTAACGTCTGCACCCTCACCATCAATTTGGGAGGCTTACCCATACTAGAGTAGCCATCGATTTCATGGAAAGAGGGTTAAATTCTAGAAACCATGGTTGTATAGAGAGACCCGCTCAGCCCCAAAACCATGGCCCTTGGTCAAAACCCCTTTATTGGTCTTCAAGATCTTTGAAGACTTTTACAAAATATCCTTTCGAACAAAACAATAACTCTAAATTTTGGGACCAATTCTGATGAACCCAATCACGGAGGAAAAAAAATAGGGGCCAAAAACCATTGAAACGACATATAACTGCCCATTGCTTATAATATTCTACCTTTATCATTGTTAATACGTTATTCACCTCAATCGATGGTGAGTATGTTGAATGTTCCACTGTGAAAGCTGATCCTGAGAGATTCTTTGGTGTCTGGGAGCTCGAATATGACTTTAGGACATCTTTGAAAGATAAGGGATTAGATGTCGGAGATGGCCCACCACCTATGGCACCTCCCCTCAAGCTTGCCACTACAAAGATAGTGACATCCCTCGTAATGCCATAATCTCTAAGATTATTCCCCAACTTCAGTTGTGTCCCTTTGTAGAGAAAACTCACTTCTCCTTCAAGATACTCGTCTGATGATGTATGTTGTCAGCCAAAGCTCTCGTAACCTTTGATGCCGAGCCCATGAAACACAAGGAATCACGAGACATGGACCAAACAAAAATTGGAAATTTTTTCCACTCTAATCCCCAATTCCCTTCATTTTTTGTTCCATCACTGGCTGGGGGATTTTGTTAAACACTTTGTGGACAACCAGGTTGCCGAACTCATAATGGTAATATCTAATGAGGAAGGAAACATATAGTCCTAGGAAACTTATATCATGATACACAATATCTAAATAATGTATTTAGCTTTTTCTTGTTTGGCAACTGACAACAAAGGAGACAAGTTCTAAATAAGTATTTGTAAATATCTTTAAAAGGTTATCAAGCCTCATGATAATACAATGAATATTAGAGTCTTTTATCTTATCTTGTGTGATTGAGTGTGATTCATTTGTTTTTGAGTCGAGTTTTTAGAAGATCCAGCTAAGAGGTGAGGCTCTCTAAGCCTCATCTAAGACTCACCTTTGATCAATGGCAGATCAATTGGTATCAAAGAAAGTTGCTCCTTGGGGTTTGATCTAAATTATTTTGTATGCTCTAAATTTTTGCTATTAGCACCCTCCTTATTTTCCCGTTGCTACATGTTCTTATTGTGTAGCCATTCTACATTCACTTTCTTTCTTCATATTTATCTTTTTCTTCACACATTTCCTAGCTATGATGTCTCAGTTCTTCTGCCTCATTACAACATCTACAACATCCATAGCTGGTTTTGTTACAGATTCTGCAACACATTTATAATTCAGGTATATCTCTGGTGTGGCTTTTTTCTATACTCCACCCAGAATCCATGAGTTTTTAACATCTAATGAAAAAAGAAACATCTAGTCCTAGACAACTTATATCATAAAAGGCAATATCTAAATAATGTATTTAGCTTTTTCTTGTTTGGCAAAGGACAATAAAGGAGTCAAGTCCTAAATAAGTATTTGTAAATCTTTTTAAAAGATTATCAAGCCTCATAATAATACAATTGAATATTAAAATCTTTTATCTAATTTATTTGTAAATCAAATTTTTGGAAGATTCAATTGAGACATGAGATAAGGCACCTCTGATCAATCGCAGATTACTTTGCTTGCTTTACTAATCCCCCATCGAGAATTTCTTTCCCTTTCAGCGAACACTTCGCTGACACCCTTACCACTCTTGCAGAGTAAAGGGTATTGGTGATGACTTTAAGGCGTACGAAGAGTCTGGAATAAGACACATATGGCCGCATGATAAGTACTTCTGGATTTCTAAGTTGTGATACACACAGCCCATAGGAATTCTGTTTGACCAAAACCATCCCAACAATAATTGAAACCCACGGAAAACACGAGCGCCCGAACTTTGTGCTGTGAAATCTTTGAATGGACACAAAGATAATTAATTAATTATCGACGGGGTGAATAAGTCGCATTCATTTTTTTTATAGTCTTGAGAGAAAACTAGAGTAGCAAGCAATCAGTGAGAATTCTCGATCACAGGGAGCACGCGAATACATAATAGGGACCAATGGAACATCAAAATCGTGGCTGAAAAGAGACCTATGATATAATATTTACCTGTGGAGAGAATGGCTGGGAATGCATGGCGGAAAAGAATCCAACACGACTTTCAGAAGAGTCCCGTTTCTGAAGACGCGACAACTATGTTATCATGTGATTCAGCTTTTCAGAAGAAAAGAACGTGGAACATGCATATGTATATTTGTTTTCAAACAATGAGGCATAATTTTTTAATTATTTGTTTTTAGTGAGATTTTTTGAAAGTCTAATTTTTTTTTTTAAATCTGGTATGGATTTATTGAAATTACAATTTTTTATGAGTAATTTTAATCGAAGTGTTTTCAAAAATCTCGCAAGAATTTATTGAAATCACAAGTTTAATGGGCAAGCTTTGCACAATCGAAGTGCCCCGGGGTTTTTCACAGCGCTAAATCCATATATACAGTCAAAAAACCATTTTAAATAACACAAATCAAGATTTCATCTCAAACACTAAAGACAACTACTTTTTCTAATAACACTAATACTACATAATTTTTCTCTTATTGTTTTTTAATTAAATTGATCAATTTAGAAAATGCCATATAAGAGTTAAGTGATTTTTGGTTTTAGGGACCTGTAATATAATATTGGCACATGGTGGTAGTGTAGCGACATCTATTCATAAATTAAGAATTTACATGGTAAAATGAGATTAGATATCCATGGTTAAGAATCTTGTTCTATGTTTTTTAAATATATATCTATTTAACTTATAGGCTTCCTATTTGTTGACTTTTTTTTATTTGTTTAATTGATGGCCTAAATTGATTCTCAACAGAATATGCATATGCTTTGTCTGAATAATTATGAACGGTTACAAAGTTTGTTAGGTTGCATTGACTTTTAATAAATCCAAAAAATTATATGTGTGCCAGGTGGTCGGCTGCCTGCCCACCAATTTCCTAGGGATTTGAGATTATTCCAATTCTAGTAATTTCATATTCTAATTAGATGGGTAAAATAATATATAAACAAAATTTATTTAGTAAAATGGTCCATTTTACAATAAGATGTGTATTTCCTTTTTTTTCTCAAGTTAAATTATATTCATGCCACCCGGGCCCACCAATTTCCTAGGGATTTGAGATTATTCCAATTCTAAAAAGTTCATATTCTGATTACATGGGGAGATTAATATATAAGCAAATTTTATTTGGCAAACTGGTCCATTTTCTCAAGTTAATGTTGACCCATAACCTTCTTATATAAAGCTTGAGTGGGCCTAATGGTTAAGAGTATGTGTTTCCTCCTAAGAGGCCACAAGTTCAAAACCAAAGGGAGGTAGAGTATGTATGCTTTCGTAGACTTAACGCGCGGAGGTGGGTCCCTTGTCCACAAACAAGGGGGTCTCATACATCAATTTGGTGTCTCGTGGGTCCCTTGTTCCACAAACAAGGGAGTCTCATATACCAATTTTGTGTTTGGCGGGTCCCTTGTCCCACAAACAAGGGGGTCTTTTATACCAATTTGGTGTCTAGCTTGGCCATGGTCACATACACCAATGTCTCATACACCAATTTGGTGTTTGGCTTGGTTGTGACCTTTTGTTATATTTTTGAAGTCTTTGGCTATATCAACCACATTAATATTTTTAATGTGGTTTTACTAGTAATAATAATAATAATAATAAGTTATGAAGCCTTCGGGTATATCAACCACTTTAATATTTTTGATGTGGTTGTACTAGTAATATTAATAATAATAAGGATGAGAGATGCATTCTACATCTGGTCAATATTGAGTTGAGGGGTAACTGTTAGTCCGTATAATGGTAGGTCCATTCATGTCGTCAACACAGACAGGTCTTCTGGAGAAACAAAATTTGGTCTTCAAAAGCTTTGCTAAGAATTTATTAGAAAACCCACATCAATTTAATTTACTTTAATTTAGTTTATTGTATTTCGATTTTTCTACTATTTTTTTTGTTAATTTTGCTTTAAATATGGTATAGATTTATTGGAATCATAAGTTTGATTTGTAAAATCAGTATAATTAAAGTGTTCCAATTATTTTTTTAGGGTATTCAAATTCTTTATGTATTCAAAAACATATTTTAAATAACAAAAAAATCATAATATCACTAAAAATTTAATTGCCTTATTCTAATAAAAAAACAAAACATAAAAGAACTAAACTATACCTAAATCAATTGTTCAATATAATGGAGCCTTTTACTAAGCCAAACTCATTTTATTTAAAAGCTAATGTGGTCCAAATGAAAAATCATTTTATTCAAAAACTAAGTGGTCCAAAAGCCATAATCAATTCCTACATAGTGCCCAATCAATTTCTCAATGAGATGGCATTGAAATCATTCAATGAAGAGAATCTCTTGTTAGTCTATGTTGTAATGACATTGAAATCATTCAACTTTGGTTTTTTGTGATAAGGCTCAAGGAGTAGGTTCCCTCCCTGTAGTGGAGTCTTCCCTCTTGCTAAATCATAAATCCCTAATATATCTGGCTTATGGGTCTGTTAAATATACTTTTAGTGTTATAGTGGTGGATATACTTTTAGTATTATAATAGCAGCGAGTAGATTTAAAATCTTATTCCTCTCCCAAATTACTCCAAGCTTAATGAAAAAAAAATCACATTTACCTTAAATAAAATTAATTACTTATATAACCTATACTTAAAAAAAAAATCAAATTAATTAACTACATAACTTATACTTAGAAAAGAAACCAAAATGCACTCTGATGGATTGACAATTGCTTTCATCCAACACAACGCACATGTATATACATCTAGATGCCCAAGCAAGAAAATAAGATATTTTCTTAGAACGTGTAAATGCATAACATTTTTTATACAGTTAATTTAATTAACCCAACCATCTAGATGTGAGAGAGAGGATTGCTATAATGTGGTTTTCATAGTAAGCATATACAATCACATAATTTAAATCTATATGTGAGAGAGGGGATTGATATAATGTGATTTTCATAATAAACATATACAACCACATAATTTCAATAAACAAAAATTTGGAATATTGTACAGTAGTAAAATTCACAAATTGAAGTGCATCACAATAAAAATAAAAATAAAAATACATAGGTTTATTTTACAAACCCAAAATGGAAAAACAAATTTCATGTAGATTTTTCGTACCAAATGGTTATAATGGTGAGCTACGCAATGTTAATTCATGTTATAATAATGTATTTTTCTTACTCATAACACATCTTTATATATTGTGTTTGCATAAACACAAATTTTCAATCTTTGCCTAAGATGTTTTTCAATTCTAATTCAAGCTCTCTTATTGCTTTACCTCATTTTCGATATAGCTTTCCTTTTCTTTCTGTGTTTTTTTTAGTCCCTGCCATCTGGCAATGGTCGGGACTATAGGAATCGAAAATATGGTATTTAACATTAATTTCACCTGCTTACCATTACAAATGACAAGCGACTATTATGAATAACCAAACTTTTATTGAAAAATTAATTTGATAGTCTTATTTAGCCTCTTCCCGAGGCCGGAGGGGCTAAAACATAGGTTATATTCTTTTTTCCGTTGGCATTTGGAAATTTTTGTGTAGCAGAGTAAACTAATGCTACGCATTAGTTTAAAACATTAAGTGTTATACTGAAACTGAATTGAATTAGTTCTAAGCTCATAAGCTTCATGACAAGGTCGGCAAGGTCAGAGACTTGGCATGTCCATCTGCGAAGGCTTCTGTCTAGTGCGCCTGTCGCCTTCCACATACCACTGCTTCAATCTAGGTGCCATTCCATAAACTGGAACAATTGTCGCTTTCTCCAGATTGCATAGGAGAGTTTTCCATAAGCCAAAGTCCTTGAGTATTCAGAGTCCCTGAGTCTTCTGCATAATAATGGAGTCCAGTCCTGATCCGAATTTAAACAGGAACGCAATAAAATACAGAGATAACCATATATACAAAGATGCAGCGGAAATAATACTTCATTTCATTAATTGAAAATACTGAAATATGCTTACAACCAGAAATGGAAATAAACCAGCTAGGGCGATGGCAGCTTATCTCTGAGAAGAGATGTGTGGCTACATGCCTCTGAACTGT